>WEIS01005041.1:0-13870 GCA_013389965.1 Todus mexicanus | reverse complement strand
GTGAACCTACTGAGATGGATAGATGGAGGTGGAGTGTGGCCTTCAGAGCCATGGAGCCATCACTCTCCCTTCCTTTCTTCATATGTGATACAGTATGTTAAATTTGTGAACCAAGGGAACAGAGCCATGGGTAGTGCTTGGGGGAAATACGTGGGTTGAGCTGCTTAATATACCCTTGGCTTGTCAACCCTCATCTGAAAGGAAGCAACATCTTTAATTAAAGTTAATGAAGATTGTCCTTTAAATCCCAGGGGGCAAGAAGGGAATATGAATTCACGATTGTGCATCTTTGGCCATCACTTTTTAGTTACAAATACAGCTTAGAAACAGCATTTATAACCTGGCCTGAACTGTAATTCCTGTGGTCTGGTGTAGTGCATTATACATCGGGAGTAGCATATATTTTACTCCAAAGGAACTACAGAAATGAACCCTTAAGCTCAGAGAGCATTGTAATTGTAAAGGCAGCAAAGGTTTCAGTTTCATTGAGAGACCACTTCACAGTTTTAATTGTTTAGAAATATAGTTAATAACTACATATCATGTCTGCGAAAAAATTAATTACTGAGCAATTCTTGTGTAATCCATGTGATATCTCACATAATTCAGTCAGCTGAATATAGTGAGCTAATTTTAATAAAATAAATACAGGCTATTCAGTATGTAAATGATTTAGTTAAAAATATACTCTAATGGATCATTAACCTCTCTTGAACTTACATTCTTAGTGAAAATCACATTAAGTGAATATAGGATTATGGCAATATAGACCTGTTAAGAAAGAACCCCAGTAAGCATACAGAGCTGGGAGATACCACTGTAGGGAAGCCAGACGGGCCGTGTAGCACTTCTCAAAGTTCTGTAGACTGAGTGGGAAACAGAGATGCTGCTCCTGTTGGGCAGAGAGATGGTTGGATGGTCATTGACGTGGACAAGCATCTCCAGGAAATGAGAAAATGATCATTTTCTCTATTTCCACTCCCCTGCCATGCTAAAAGCTAGCTTTGGCAACCACACACATGTATCAAGATTCTTCTTTTCGGTGTATGATTCATATTCTGCGGTCTCTAGGTGCGCTATGCTCAGCTCCTCAAAACCAGAAGGGCTAAGAAGTTAGATAGGTTCGTTCCCTAGCTCTCTAAAAAGCCAGCAGATTGGTGTGTTAGGTCTTTAGCCAGCCTGCCAAGACCAAATATTTTATTGCATTCATCTAGGTTACAGCTCTCAGTGTGCCCCTCTGTGGAAGCTAGCACCCATCCCCAAAACTGCCTTTATCTACCTGAAAGTGCCCGAGCATCACGGGGGACCGAAAAAATGGGGGCCAATGCACTCATGTTGAGCTGTGAGGTGTTTGCATGGCATCTGCCCACACACTGACTCTAACCATTGTTATCTGCCTTGCAATTTCATGAACACAGGATTTTACTCCTAAAAATAGCTAAAAGAGAGCCACGTAGAGCCACAGCAAATAGAACTTCTTTAAATTGCTTTGATTGCTATCTGCAGTTGCGTGGGTTTAGAAGTTACAAAGTACATTTTGGTATCAAACACACCTTTGGCTTTGGTTAAGTGGCTCTGGAAAGAAACTGCCATGTGTGAAGAAGAGAGGATGCTGAACCTGGGCCACGTTGTCAACTGTATTCTTTGCAGCTAAGACATAACTGAATTCAAAATGATCTGTGTAAGGTAGTTATTTTTAACTAGAACACTATATTGTAGAACTGTAGCTCACTCTGCGTTTAATTTTTTATATTTTAAATACCCAATCCTTTTTATACTTTTTTTTTTTCTCTATTAAAACCCCAGCTTGACATGGAATAGTGCCCCCTCAGCCATTTAGAAATAAAGCAGTGGGGACCACTAAGTCTGGCTGCCTTTGCAGCTTTAGCTGGCCTTTATTACCATAGCCATAAATAGCAAACCGCCCCAAATATTACAGGAGTTTTGTTGGCTTTAACCAATGAAGTAGAACAAGACCTCTGAATACCCCATTAGTTCCAGTGCTGTGCTTTGACGACTTTGCATTGGCAGCTCTTTTTCTATACAAGTCACTAGCCTCACCCGTGTCTCTTAACAAATACCGTTGACAGGCACCATTGCAATTTTTCTGCATGTTCTGACAGTTTAATTCAGTACCTCCTGGCTAAGCAGCCAGAGCCTGAGGGGGTAATTCAGCACCTTGGCATCACACTGCTGCAATTAAAATAATTAAGGGAGTTGGGATGGGCTTACAGAGCTTTCCGTCTTCTGCAGTCTTGTACAGAGAGTGCACTTTCCTATTCCCCCATGGAATGAATACTGGAGCTTCCTTTACAGTGTGCTGCAGTGAATTTTTTTGAGAAGATGCTTATTTCCAGCCTCTATTTGCAAAGCTGTTTGTGTTTTTGCCTAACAACTTGCTCCTTTCTCTACTTGCATACAACCTAATTTCTGTTTTGCTTTTGTTTTGTTTTTTCCCTTCCCTTTTAGATACAAGGGGACAAATGCTGTGATTTCTTTTGATTAAGAGAGGTGAATAACCCCTTGGCTGCATAATCTTAGTCAAATCATTCACTTCGGTGCTTAGTAAGGACAACTAAGCATAGCTATCTAAATTGGTAGATCTCATTTTTCTTATAGAGAAGGAGGGAGAAATATGAAAAATGAAAACTGTTTTACTCTACCTTTGCTGTTAAAGGCAAACAGCAGAGCCAGGCAGGGTTTAGTGTGTCTGTCTATATATGTTTAGAAAATCCTAATATGTATATACAGAAAGCGTGTATGTATAATGAGAAGTGTTTGTCATTTTCCTTTATGTATCTCATAATGGGTATATTTATACTACTTGCACATGTAAGAATCCTACAGAAATATGTTTTGCTGAGGCATGTATTCCATATCTCTCTAAACCAGGTGATATTCTGGTTTTACTGAATGGAAACCTGCACTGACACCTCTGGGTCCACGTTCCACCTGGGAGTTCACCTTGTTCATGGTGTAAGTGAACTCCAAAGGATGCAGATAAGCATTTGAAAAGAGCTGTGATAAATATCAGCTGTGTGAAGTGAGCAGAAATACTCCGTGTCATGTTCAGCTCATCTAACATACGCAGCAGGTATATCACACGCTAATCTGAGCCACCTTATCTGCACATACTGTATGTGTGCCTGATGCAGCCTTTCCCTGGATAACTCATATCAAGTTCAAAAAATGCTGCCCCTGTATTTTGTCAGACCCTGAAACATTAATCATGAGGAGGAAAAAAAAGTCTCAGTCAACAGTATTGCAAGAGATTTGTTCTGTGGGTTCAGGTCACAGGTTTTCCTCAGCTTAGGAGACCTGTGCAGTATCAACAGAATAAAATCCAAGGTGGTAACCCATTAACAGCAGGGCCGATAAGCAATGCCAGGCTCTCAGTTTGAAGCTTACCACCTTTAGCTGTTCCTAAACCCACCCTTCAGAGACATGGGCTGTCATTGGTATATACTGCTGTTCTTCTTCTTGCTCACCTTTTTCTCAGTGACTGTTTTGTTCTGTTAGTTTTCTTGGCTCTCTCATATTAGTCAGGAAACAAAGACTGGTAGACATCAGCTCAGGTTGTTGGGGAGGGAGAGGGGTTGTTTCCATAGACCATCTGGGAACTTGACCAGCCAAAGCCTTGATGCCACAACCATGTCCCTCGTGGGTTTCTAAAGTTATGAGGGGGAACAGATTCTGGCTGCATCGGGAGGTGGTCCCTTGTCAAGTGACCATTCAAGAAAAGTCTTTTCTCAGTGCTCTTTCTTGGGTAGAAAGGAGCAAACTGACAGTTCCTCCCATGAGTCTTTTAAGTTTCAGCTCATAGGGTTGCAATTGATATTTTTCTGCCTTTGGCAACACTGTTTTCCTGGTTTTAAAATGTGGTGATTCTACCAAGGGACTGCCCTGATGGCAGCCTGCTGTTTGTCTGGGCAGTGTGGGGGAGGTGCGTGTGCAGTAGGTGCAGGCGCATGGCTCCAGTTCCACTCCATAATCCCTGCTCCCTGTGTGCAGCACTGGTATAATGACCGTAAGGGATTGGTGTCTTCAAGCATGCTTGAACGCCTTCAAGCAACAAATGAAAAAAAACCCCAAGTGCTTAATATAAATTGCTACGCCTGTTAAAGCTTTTCCTCGGGTCGCTCACATTGCGGTCTGGCCCTTGTAAAGCAGTCTGTTACCAAAAATAAACACCATCAAAGACTTCCCTTTTTTTTTTTTTTTTAAACTATCAGACATTGTAATTTAAAAGGTTCTTTTGGAAGACAAGGTGTATTCTCACAGCACAGTGGTTTGGGCTTGTTTTGCCAGGGCTGCAGCTCAATAGCACCTTGCCCTGCGAGACAAGACCCTGAGCATTCAGGTGGGACTGGCGGGTTTCAGCTTTGCTGTTCTTGAGCGCTTCACATCTGTCATGTGAATCTTTCAGGAGGGGGAAGGAAGTGGGGTTTAAAGTTTGTATTTGTGATTGAAGTTCCTGATTACTCATACAAATGGGTCGTGCATTTCTGCCAAAACATCTTAAGTTATTTGGGATAACTGGTATCGGTGCAATACCCAAGGTGATTTTTGTGGAGAACGTTACTTGTTTTGCTCGTAACTGATGCTTAAAGATATTAAAGTTGTAGTGAAAAGGGTACATCCTGATTCCAGTGCATCTGGTACAGCCACAGAACATCCTTACTGTTACCGGGTCAGCACGTACAGGGAAATGCGTAGCCACTTTAGTTAGATTTTCCCTTTATCTTCGCAAAAGTGTCCTTAGGAAATGATACCTCTGTGCCTCACCTTTTGTACTCGTAAGATCTTTTGCCCATTTCCTGCATACTGAGAAGCCTCCCTGGTGTCAGCTCGTGATGCAGTGGAAAGAGCAAGAGTCATCTACCATGGTCAGGTTGGGCCTTTCCTGTGCACATTCTCTCTTGCTTCCAGGAATGCTACTGTAACTTTAAAGCAGATTTTGCAAAGCATCTACCTCCACTAGTTCAGCTGAAATAAGAGTGTCTCATGAGTTTAATGGATCAAACAGCAGTGATGGGTTTTATGGCTCTTTTTCACTTTAGGGCTAAGGGAAGAGAGAGCAGGGCAGGTTGGTTTTAAATTCAAGGATTTATGTTGTTAATCCTCCTGGCTAATTATAATTTATGGGATCCTGATAAATTAATATGCACTTGCTATTCAAACGCAGAGAATAGTATAAGGCAGGCATAAACAAGTCTTGTTGGTTTTTAATTTATTTTCACCAATGGAGAATATGAAATAAAATGAACAGTTGGGCATTTCATGGGAAGTTTCATTTTCATTATTTATCTTCAGATTTATGGACTTCATATAACAGTTTTCCAAACATTCTCCCTCTAATGAAAATCACATTGTGAGTTTGAGGGTACTGAACACCAAGCAGAAGCGATCGTTGTGGTGTTCTTTTTTAACACAGATTTCAGGATCATTGTAAGAGTGGGGATTGCAAAGAAAAACCCTTGATTGGTTATTTTTAATGCTGTGAATTAAAGTGAGAGGCTGACATCAATAGCATTGTGTGCATTTCTCTTTGAAGCTCTTGAGTATGTTTAAGCCCTGCTTGGCACTCTACCAGCCCTGAGCTCTCTCTGGCATAAATTGCGACAATCATGAAGAGAGCGAGTGTTTGTAAAATTATTTTTGTAGAGTGGAGTTATGGGATGGCTCTGCAGCACAGATTACTAGACATCCAGGAACGTGAGCATTGCACAAAATTTGTCTTAATCATAAATAGCATCCATACTTTCAGTAATTACAAGGTCAGACAAAGTAGAATCTAAACCAGTGACAAATATCTCAGTCCGATTGGATAAATAACAGCTACTGTATGAGGGTAAAATTATGATGAATCAGCATCTTATATTTAGGATACAGAGAAAAATACCTGAGTCAGGACTGAACACATGCTCCTGCAAACCTCACTTCTCTCCGCACCATCTTGCCTCCCCCCGTTGCGTGCAGCATGGAAAGCTGGTGGGAGATCCCACTGGTAATGTGTGGCAAAGACTTACTACTGCATGGAAATGTGTTGACAAATGAATAGCGCACAGGGCTTTACCACTCTATTTTTAAACCAAAGACAAATTCTTCACACTCAGTCTTTTTCAACCTTCCTTTGGTTTTTTTCTGCTTCCATAAACCTGGCTTTAAGCAGCCTCTTCATTAAGCCCAAGTAGATCTGACCATGTCTAGTCCCCGAATACGTATGATTTCCCATCAAGAGTGACTCTATCGTCTGCCAAATAGAAAATGGAGGCTACTGGACTATTAATAAAAATTGTTGTTACTTGAAAGTAGTAAAATGTGTCATAAATGCCTAGGAGAATGGACTGAAAAGTGGATGGCCTCTTAAAAACTTTGACTTCTCCTATGTGATGTGTAGCTCAGCTGGTCCCACTGTGTCTTTGGCTACCTAAGATTCTACAGGCTGTGAGATTTATTCTGAGGAGTGGGACAAATTTTCTTCCAAATTTTTTCATCTTTTACATCGAAATTTAGTCACAAGATTTTCATAAATGGAAGTAGATGTGACTCTCCTTTCCCTGGAGGAAAACAAATGATATGTGTATTCCTATATCTTGTTTGGGTTCTTAAAAGTATTTTATTAAGCAATCTGCACTCATCTTGCTCTTTGGTAAAATTTCCTAAAGAACCAAAATTATTCTACACCCAAATGCCCACGTCTATAAACCTGTACTAGGCTGTATTAAGCTTTTGCTTTAGATACAGCTTCTAATGATGAAAAAAAAAGGACGAGTTCCTTAACTAGTACAAGCACTTTTCCCCAGGATGTTCATACATAGTGGGATTTTTGATAATAATGATTACGTTGAAAGAATCATGTCGAAATACAATTTTCTTACACTGACATAAATTCCTAGCACAGAGATATTCTTAGACCTTGAGGACCAGAGTCCTTATTTTTAGTTGCAAGATACAGGCTCCTACATTGCTTTAGTACTTTTGAGTTATAATCTATTCCTGTAGTTCCGAGATATAGTTTTACTTCTCAATTTACCATCTAATTACTGATATATTTTTAAAAAATGTATTCTAAATTCATAACCTGCCTTCCAGCTTGGCAAATTTACCATTTCCCAAGATCTCTGCAATTTTATATTCCATAGGGAAAAGCTGGCAGCATAGTAAATGGTGTTTTGAAATTAATCTGCTCCATCCATCCAACATTTTTCAGGCATCAGGGGCTTCTGTCCAACTATTAGATGACCATATAATGGCATCAGAGGGTTCTGTTTTACCAACGTCTTGGTAATCAGTTCTAATTTTACATTTCCTGGGTATGTTTGGCACTGTCAGATTCAGCATCTCTTGAGGGCTTTGATTAGAGTCATAGAAAAATTTTGACTAGAGGGGACCTCTTGAGGTCACCTCGTCCCCCCTCCTGCTCCGAGCAGCAGTGAGGAAAGTACTTAGAGAAAAAAAAGCAACACAGCCACCCCCAAACCTCAGTAGAATTGAGGAAAAGTAGGAATGCTTGATTTGTGCTTCTGTTTAGCCCCTTGTCCCAGGCTCCAGTCATCAGTAATGCAAATTGCACAGTCTGTCCAAACCTCTGCCCTTTGGATTTTGTTTTCCAGTAATGGACAGGAAATTACCATTCAGGACAGGCAGTGGTACTGTAGCTCCAAAACTGAACTTGTGCAAGTGTGCATTTGCTTTACTGATTTAATCAAGTCTCATCTTCCTTTTTCTCCGTTTACATGAGCAACTATACATGCATTTATTTCCACTTTTGATAAGTCTAGGCTGCAGGTTCAGTGAGAGATGTGGATTTGCCCATTGCATAAATCAGCCTGGTTACAGCTTCTCAATGAGTTAGATAGTGGCGTATGAACTTGTTCAGCTCCATTAAAATCAGGGTGACAGGAGCTAGCTAAGGCTCAAATTAACACACATCTGTCATGCCCTCATAACAAAATTGTGATAGAATAATAAAGAAATACCAAGTAAATTTAAAGACACCTTCAGCACCTGCATTAAAAGGGGTAAGACCCAACAAAAGGTGCCATGGCATCCTGTGGAGTTGAGTGGATTTTTCCTAGGGGCTGTTCCCAAGGTGAGAAATTGGAAGAGTTAGGAAAGCTTCTCTGCCAGCACAGGCTGGAGCAGCAGGATTTTCCCTTCTTCCCTCTTCCTTGTTAAAATATGTAATGTGCATAATATTCAAGCAGAGTATAGTAATTCTCAAAATAGATCTGCACTTATTTAATTAAGTACTTAGATTTTTAGGCTACCGTCACTATAAATATACTGTGTGCTGTGACAGAAATAGGGAAATCTGTTCTGAAGGAAGAACAACTGAGCAAAGTTGGTAAAGACATTGGGTATAGTGAGCCAAAAGAACAATTAGTCTTGTTCTGCAGTCCATCTGCTTCAAGAAGAGGGTACCCACCATAGATAAATGGGAGTAGGAGGTTGCTGAGGTTGCCCAATTCTCAGTTACAAGAAAAATTATCCTTAAGAGTGGCCATGACCAATATGGCTTTGGCTTAAGAGTTATTTTGCTGCCGCATAATTCCAGCTCAGTGAAACAACATTATGCGACTGAATTATGGAATGCAAAAGGACTATGTTGTAGCTACCACTGGGAGAACAAATCCTAAGGCAAAATGTTTGCACTGCTTTGGGATGTTGTACTTTGCTTAATTTTCAGAGTGTTTCATGCCATAAACACTTTTGCAGACTAAATTTTCAAATTAAGTAAATATGTATTGAGAGACCTGGGGTGGTATTTACCCAAAGGTTTGGGGGGATAAATAATTCTGTTCCAATTCTTGGATAAATGGTTGTTTTCAAGACAAAAACCTTTCATACTTACCAACCAAAACATTTTTAGTGTGAAATGTTGCAAGACAAGCTTTAACACTAAACCTTTTTGGCTCTGTAGAATAATGCAGAAAGTATTAGCATTGTATTTTTCTGTTGTGGAATTTGGTGCTTCAGATTCTGGGATAAACTGTTGATTCAGAGAAATTATTAAAACTGAATTCTAGTGCACTCCCAAATGCCAGCAATAGTGGCAAGTCTTTGTGGTTTATGCCTCAACAAGTGTTCACTCGGGTGTCTGACTTTTGGGAAATTTGTGTTTTAATGAATTAATAACGGAGCTGATTTCCCTCCTCTTCTTTTCAGCTTGCCTCTCTAGTCCCCGCCATTATAATGAGCAGGACTCACATTGCTGAATTCCATTACAAGTTGCACAAAATGGGCAAATCTAATATGATTTCTCCCCTGTAGAATTAACATGAAAATATATTGTAAATGGTTACTGTGGCATAACTCATGCATGAATAGAGTTCTGTGCTGTCTAAACTATGTAAGCAAATGCCACTGTTGGAACTGAATGACGTTAAATAATATCAGATTTTTAAAGGACTCATTTTTTTCCTTTTTGAACCTTCCAACGTGAATAGAGTACACTGTGAAAATGATGCTGGTGGGGAGGAACTATGGGGGCTTATTTCTAGCAAATATTGAAACCGTAAGGTAGAGTTCAGTGGGAAAAAGGAGGTTAAAGCACGAGAAAGCCAGTTACTCACCAAAGCAGTGCTCGACTTTAATAATAAATAATATTGAATGTTGAGATATTAAAACAATTCATTCTTGGCAAAGCACAGGGAGGTTTTATTCCCCCCAGTAACTCTGGCTTGAACAAAATACTCCTTATAAGCTGCAGATTTTAATATAGCATCATGTTCCTACAGGTATAATAAAATAAAAACGTTAAGAGTATTAATTCCTTTAAAAGGGGTGATTAATCCCAGATGTGGAGCGTCTGTGGAGCAGTGGGGGCAGGCGCGCTAAGCGGGTGCAGGTGCTGACGAGGCTGTTGCACTGCGCTGCACATGTTCCCGGAACACAGCTGTTCTGCAAATCCTCTGCCAGTTGCTCCAAACCCTCTCTGAAGTTGTACTGCCTCTGGGCATAATTAAAAGCTGTATACTACATTTCATAAGGTAGTGTTAGAAATTTAGGCCGAGCCAAAAAGGAGAAGGGGGAGGGAAAGGGGGGGAGAACCCCTTGTTAAAGAGGAATTAACCTCTTTACCTTTGCTATTGAAACAATAAAGCTTCTAAATGCCACATAAAACTCCAGTATTAAGAGAAAAGATGCCACATGGAGCTACAAAGCAAACACTGTTTTTATTAAAATTGATTTTCAGTAATTCATTAACTAATATTAGTATTTAATATTAGGGGTAAGATCTACCCTGTTCTTATGTTTTCTTCAAAAACGTGTTTACTGGTGTATGTGAAAAATAGCTCCTCTGACACAGAACTACACGTGTTTCAAAAATGTTGTAAGTTTTAAATATTCTGAAGCTAAAACGTATGGTAAAATAGTTCGAATTTCTGCTACCTTGGGTACTTTCTCCGTCAAACTTTTATAGTCACTTTGCCATGGGAAAAAATTGGGGAAACCCCCCTAAATTTTGCAGTACTATAAATGCAGATGTTTCCTGTGAGCATTGGCTGTGTTGGCAGGTCTGGAAGTGTGATTGTGTGGATCTGGGTGCTTGTGAAGGTTGACTGCACATCGCACACTGTGGACATTTGCCCACCAACCACATGCTGTCCAAAATCAAAATAACAGGATGAGTGACTACCCTTAGAAGGAGCATTTTACCACCAACATCAGTAGAGTTGGCAAGACCTCAAAGTGTCCACATTCCTGTCCTTCGTGTTCTGCCTCTCCAGCACAGGGAAAGATAAAAAGTAGAGTACCGTAGTGTCCAAGTGAGTTTGTAGACATGGTAGAGCCTCTCAAGAAAAACCACTTGGGTACGTGAACTAGAAGTGTCCTGAAAATGTTAAATTTATTTGGTTTTGGGTACAAACTGCTAGTAACTGATTTAGAAGTCCCTCAAATGATCATCAGTGCCTGCCTTGGGAAATCCTTTTGGCACTAGTCTGATGGATGCGGTTAGCAGGTTCTCCCACAGTGCAGATTTGGATAGGATTCATTACTCAAAGAACAGCACCACTGTGTGTCTCATGTCTCCTAGTGTCTCCTGCTTGGTGCATGGCAAGTTCTCACACTGAGCTTGGATGTAGGATACGGAGCAGACTCTGACTTAGCTAGCTGCAGTAATCTTCACTTCACTGAATATAGGAAAGAAGGGGAGGAGGGGAGAGGGGAGAGATACTTAAAGCATTCAAGAAACACATTTTTGTGTTTTAAAGCTATATATAAGCATTCCTCAGAGACAACAAGAGTTTCTCCAATAGTTTCTGTATGATAAGTTGCAACCACAGTGTGCACAAGTCTCCTTCTAAAGTGAACTTACAATCTGTCATTAAAGGAAAATAAAGGATATTTCTGTAATGAAAGGAATTAAGAAAAAAGTATCTGTCTAGACGAACTTAATGGCAGTTGTAAAGGTTTTCTAATGCTACAGCATAGTACCTCTTGGGTAGGGTAATAAAATATGAAATGAATGTTATGATATATAACTATAGGTTATTGACAAGATAAAGCAATAGGGAAGTCTTGAAGGTAAGTGAAGCAATAACATGATCTGCCACCCTTTGTCATGAGTGATATGCACGAAGGATTTCTGCACAGAGAAATGACAAGTTTTCATGGAAAGAACTTGAAATGGAGAATAATTGAAATAGCATGGGAGTTCTGGCACCCTTTAGTGTGTATGTCCTTGGGCTCTAGTTCAGGAGTGTGCTTGCCTTTAATCCTTCCAGAACCTACACTTGTATTTAAATCCCACTGAAATCAATGGGTCTTGATAAAGGGGTTTTTTCGTGTTGATAAATTGGAATGGCTTCCTTCCATATCCATGGTTGAACTTGACTGAATCACAGCTTTATTGGGATAGCAAGAACTTAGAACATTACTATTTATTGTGTTATGTGTTTATTATCCCTTTAAATTACTGTACTGTAATGTGATTTTTTCAGTGAATACTATTAGCCAGTTGGATTAGAAATCACAGCTATGAGGAAATATAAATGCTCCACAGTTAAAATAATGCATATGCATTTAGTTTGTTCAGTTCCTGTAAAATCCATATCCATTTGTCCAGTCCAAAGAATACAGATACTCTTTGATTAGGGAAGTAAGTAAAGTGCAATTGATATAGTGCCATGCAAGTAATGAAGCAGGCACTCTGAAAGTGTTTGATTAAACTAATGCAAATGTTGCATCAAATTCAGAAAATACGTATGCCATAAATTATAGGTAGATGTGACTCTGAAAAGCAGAGGTGAATAAACTCATGTTGTTGTGATTGTCATGTTAGATTACTTATCTGTCATTTAATTTCACATCTAATGTCCTGCAGTTATGATATGCTTCAGTCTCAGCTTGATTTTATAACGTTTGGCTAGAAACCTAAGTAGCAACCTAGGAGTTTTGTAGCCTGTAGGACACCCAGATGTTTCTGGTTTTGATCCTGACTATTGTGAATCAAAACTTTTAACCAGAATTACAGCAGAATAAAAACAAAAAATCAGAATAGATTTGTTACTCATTTGTTAGAATATATCCCTTCCCAGGAGAGATCAGAGAGGAAAGAAAGCGAGAACAGACAGCTGACTTCTGTTTCCACCTGCTCAATAAAATGTTAACTTTAATAAGATACAGCAGCCCTTGTTTCTTTTCCAGTCTATTTTGAGTTTGTTGAAAGTTATGGCAAAGTCATTTTTTAAAGATAATTATGCTTTGTAAATGCTAACTCGATTTCATAGCAGTAAACACACCTTCTGGTTATGCAGGGAACAAATTAGGAACATATGTCATCTACCAAAAGCCAGCTAGCTGCATGTGGCGGTAGCATTGATTACAGATACCTCCCGTATGTATTGAAAGGTCCAGAGAATGTATCCTTCTTTATGTCTGCTCATGTGCAATAAAACATGTATGAAGCCCTCCCTCCCTTTAGAAAAAACTTTTTTGTAGACATCAGTTCTCCTGAGGCATCTGTTACAGCCCATGGCTGGAAGTGAGGCATCTGTTGCTGTATCTCCATCTTTGACTCTGCTGCTGCAGGTCTAAGTCTTGCTACTGGTTTTCTTTTCAATGGCACAAAGCACTTTTCAGGGTGGTTTTGGACGTATATGGTACTTTTCAACTGCTTTGACATCTTCGGAGAAAGGCCTTATTATAAAAATACAAAGTATGTTTATTATTAATTTTGTATTAATACAAAAATATGTTTATTATTTATCAGTCTCTTGACAGTTTGGGGAAAACCCCCACTACCCTACCCATGTTATTGTCAGGTCTAATCATCTCCATTCTCTCTCTCCACTGTTGTTATTTATATCAGAAAACAGTGACAAAGTTTGTTTTCGGGAATATGGACTTCTCCTTGAAGCCTAAGCTATGGTTCTAAAAATGAAAAGGTGTCTCTATGGACACACACACTGGGCCCATAAACCCAAGACATCCATTGACTTCTAGAAAGTACTACTGATGACAGCTTTGTTTGCCCACGGTCTCAGGTCTCACTAATTGCTTTGTTGATTTCAAAGACTATAATAAAATTTCAAAATTTTTCAAGACCTTCAGTAATGCCATACAGGGGCTTATATTGGCGCTTATGAGTTTCAATGCAGACAGTAAGTTATTCCAGTGTGTTTTGAAATGAATGAGTCTTCTGCAAGCTGAAAGACCAATACCTGGGGAAAAGCTGCATCTTTGATGCTGTTTTTCTGTATTTGTACATGATCCAGGCCTTATGACATTAGATTTGTACAACATTATAGCCAGAGCATCAAATGCATGAACTGTTAGTGAGCTTCCTCATAATCAGTCTGACAATGTTTCTTCTTTGCAGTTGGAAAGTCAAAAGATTAGCTTTGAAGGAAAAAAAAAA
>WEIS01005017.1:3653-17755 GCA_013389965.1 Todus mexicanus | reverse complement strand
TATGAAGGGCACAGGAACAGCAACACCAAATTTGTTGAAGAGGTAAGCCTAGAACTGCTCAACCTTTGGCTCACAGCCCAGTGCATTTTCCCAGAAACCAGGAGGGTTTTGTAGCCCTCACTCTCTGTCTGACAGACCGATGAGCTAGCTCTGCTGCATCCCGCTTTCCAGCTCTCCAAATTAAGTCTAACAATTTTCTGCATTTCAGATGTGTGACCATCTGTTTTCCAGCCTTGTGCTAGACCTCACTGAGGGCATCGTAGAGATACCATTTTCAGAAGCCATGCATCTTCTGTCTTCCTCTCTGTTCATTAAATGAGCTTGTAAAAGGTTTTCAAAGTATTTGAGCACAAAACAGGGCAAAAAGCTTATCTGCATTACTTCCTGATTATGAGCACTTAAAGTTATTTCTTACGCACTCTAACACAAATTTGAAAAAAACCTGTATCATAAAGCAAATAAATCTTTTCCAGAGTCCATCTCATTGACTAAAAAAATTTCACACTCAGCCTGTCAGCCAGCCTCACCTCAGCCCCTCCACATAGGAATGAATAATAAAACAGAAGTAGACTGTAAAGAACACAACACAGAACACCTTATATCGCAAATGAGTACATACTATTCAAAACTTAGGAGTCTTGAATAAAAAACCACGTCAGCTCATGTCTATGTCTATTCTCCATCAACTCCAACAGCATATATTTAGCATTAAAAAAACCCTGAACAAGTGATTATGCCAGTTTTCGCTGGATAGTTATCTCCCTTCACAGTAGCTGGTACGAGGTTACATTTTGGATTTGTGCTGGAAACAGCATCAATAATTTAGAGATGTTTTAGTTATTCCTAACCAGTGCTTACATAGAGTCAAGGCTGCTTCTGCTCCTCACACCACCCCATCATAAAGTGAACTGGGGGTACAAAAGAAGTTGGGAGAGGACACAGTCAGGACAGCTGACCCCAGCTGACCAAAGGGATAGTCCAGACCATGGGACATCACATTCAGCATATAAACCTGGGAGAAGAAGGAAAAGGAGACGTTCAGAGTTATGGCATTTATATTCAAAGTAACTGTTGGGTGTGATGGAGTCCAGTTTTCCTGGAGATGGCTGAACACCTGCCTACCCATGGGGAGTGGTGAATGAATTCCTTGGTTTGCTTTACTTGTGTGCACAGCTTTTGCTTTACTTATTAAACCATCCTTCTTTAACTCAACATATGAGTTTTCTCACTTCTACTCTACTGATTGTCTCTCCCAACCCATCAGGAAGGAATGAGCAACTGCTGAGTAGGGCTTAGCTGCCAACTGGGGTTAAAACACAGCAGCAATATGAAATGAGAATTAAATGCTGAGTGGAGAATAAGACTTGCTTTTTGAAAGTAGCATGCACTTCCATACTTGCCCGTGCAGTTTTGAAGGCTACAAAATTATCTTCTTTTCAAATAAAAGTAAAAATTCACTTTTTTCCAGAAACCAGAAATTTAAGTAAACCAACAAATGGTATGAGAATTAGAAATAATTCAGCAGTTGGCAAGCCTGGATGGAGCACAACTGATACAGATGGAAGATTTAGTGGCCAAACTCTAACAAGTCTCTGCTGAATACGTATGGACGGACTTTTTCAGAAGTTTGCAATTTGGCCACATCAAGGTAGATATGAACAGAGATGGCAAAAGGTAAATCCCTGACACCAAAGCTACTTTACCTGCCAAATTCCAATCCCTTCTCCAGGCTACATAAATGCCATATTTTCATTCAAACAGAAGCATGAACTTTTTTTTTTTTTTTAAATGAGTAAGACAACATATGTTTTTCTAATCTCTGGACTTTTTAGCTGAAATTTTCACAAATATTCAGCCCTGGGCACAAACTACTTCAAACCAAACTGGCAAACTGAGAAGCAATGGAAAATTACATTAGATAATGAAAGACGTTAAGCACTTTAGTGATAAGCAATTTTATCAGCTTTGCATAGGACATGCCTGTCTCCAGTTGTCTCTCTTCAGATCAAACACACTCAGGTACATTTCCTATGTGATTTTTTTTATTATTTTTTTTTCCCCCCAGTCATTTGCAGCAGATGGGAAAGCAACTCCCTGTCTGTGTTGACTGCATGTGTGTAACACACATTGGTATTTTGTAGAAGAGTCAGACAGAAAGCTGTAGCATTTATTCTTGCTGCTGCTGTCCCTGCCTTTTAAGCTGTATTTCTGCAGAGGTGTAAAAGGTATTAGGAAAGGCGCAGAAAAGAGGATTGCAGTGGCTGGGCAGTGCAGTATCCTGGCCTATTTTGGTTGCTTCTATTTTAGGTTCCTGACCATGGGAATTACTCTTCCTCCACTGACAGAGCGGCAGCAGAATCCCAGGCTCCCTCACCTCATTCTGACAGTGACTGCTGATGCTGTGACTCACCTCCCAGGATGCTGTCTGCAAAGAGGCTGAGCAGCAGGGAAAAGAAGAGTTTAGATAAGCAGAGGTCATCATTTCAAAACGAAAGAGACCAGCCTTCCTGAGGAGGACAGGGGCAAGGTCCTCAAAGGAAGTGGCTTTGCTACTGAAGAGAATCAGGACCTGGGAGACCTGATTCCCCTTCACTGGTCAGCCACTGATGTGCTGTGTGACAAGTTGTAACTTCACTAACCTCAGATAAATATTGGAATGGGATCAACTCACAGAATGAACATGTATATAAGTGTGTGCAAGAAGGATCCAAAATTACTGAACACCTGTAACAGCCTTTATTTCTTCCAGAGAGGATCTTCAGAAGAAGAGAAATATTACCAGTGTATTCTGCCTGCTTTACCCACTGCCCTGTAGAAAGTATATAATGAAACATTTTCCACCGTGTACACCTTTCAATTCACAGAGCATGCCTGCTCCCTGCATTCCCTCTGCTGGTCCCCACATGCCAGTCTCAGTCCCTGATTACTCCTCTGCAATCCTCAGGCTCTGTGACTTACTCTTTATGACCCCTGACTCCTACACAAAGCAGGGACCGCGCCTTCTGTGGACGTCCAGTATCACAATCCTGCCTAACCCTCATCCCAGCACTCCTCCTGTGCTGCAGTCCTACAGTCTCTTTCCTTCTACGCTGTGCCACCCTCCTCCCCCCGTTCACACTCACACGCACATACAAAATGCCTTCTCCCTATTAAGCTCTTCCATTCTCCAAAACCTCACAATTAAAACTAATCCTTAACCTGCAAATAAGCTGAAAAAGAAAGCAGCGCCTTAGAAAGCTTTCCATTTAATGAGCAGCTTTGCTGTGGCCCTCGTCACTCCCAACCTTCTCCGCTCTCTTCTTCAAGCAAGATAAAGATCAGCCCCCCTGCAGCTCCTTACTGTAAACATTAATTCAGGAGGTCACTTACATATTAATGCTGACCCTGTTTCTGGCACCTTTGCTGATATAGTGCAGTCCCCCAGCAGTCCCATTAGCAGCAATCATTTTAAAAGAAACTGATTCTTAATGTTGGTATGGGTGGTAGAAGCTGACCTCCATCACTTTCCCTCCCTTCTTTGCTTACTCTCTGAATGTGACCAGTGCTTGCGAGTATCTGATTACTGCATCACACGTGTGCACGCAGGACACACTTCTGTTTGTTTTCTCCCCCATGCAAAGACATGCTGGTGGCTGAGGGTAGCACTGTGCCCACACAAATAAGAACAGCCTGACAAGGCAGCAAATATCTGAATTCTGCTGTTTTTAAAAAAAGCAACTGAAACCAAACAACCCCCCCCAAAACACAAAAAACAAAACAAACAAAAAACCACCACACAACAAACAAACAGAAAAAAACAACACACACACACAAAAGCACACCAAACCCCCCAAACCACAACACTCAGGTATCACGATCATGGAGAGCAAAACATCAGGTAGATAGACCTCTTACAAGCACACTTGCGTGACACAAGAGCCATGTACAGGTAAATATCCCCAATCCCAGAGGAATGCAAATCCATCCTTATCTTAGCTTCATGTCCCCTCCTAAGCATTTACTCATCCCTCACACTAGACTGCACTTGCCTGTTTGAATGCCAGTGAGATTGACAAGTGGCCAGCACCACCAGCAGCCCTGTCCTTTTCCCTGCAGCGCCCCAGCAAGCCACCAGAGCCCATACCACATCACTGCAGCAGATGTTTCCTGAAGACGAGTTTGAAATGTCAGCAGTCCTCAGTACCTAATACATCCCAGGCAAACTAATAGGACTTCATGACAGAGACAGAAAATGCAAGCAGCGAGCTTAGTGAAACAACACTTGGGAAGATCCACAGGGGATGCACTTTACCTACCAGAGCTGAACCTAACCTCCTGCACCATCATCTTTAGAAAACTAGCAGTTGGAAAAGCAAAGCTTTTTCATGCTGAGGGAGAGTGCAGGGAAAGCTCACCTGAACATTAGGTATTCCACATCTCTGAACTCACTTTGAAGACTTCAGTACTTGCTCTTGTACCTAAACCAGAAGGCCTTCTCACCACTGTCCAACTAATTGCATTTCCACTTAGATATCCACACCCCAGCTACTGATAAAGCATTCATGGTTTGTCCTTGGCCTTAACAGGGTAAAGCACCTGCTGAACTGGAATTGGTCCAGCCCTGGAAAGGAAGGAACCTCCATTGCTGTCTATGGCTGGGGTAGCAAGGCTCACTTGAACCAGCTTGTGGAGCAGGGCCAGGGGGAATGATTCTGCAAAGATTTATGCTGAAAACCACATCTATGGGCAATATGCACCTTCCTTTTACTCTGGAAAGTTCATGTTTGCTTTTTTGTTTTTCCATTCCTGAATTTCTGGCACAAACCACCTGGAAAGCTGGGAAATATAACTCAATGCAACGCAGGGACTCAGCAGAATATGTAACAAGGAGTGGCACTACCAGGGCCCCCATAGAACACTTTTGATGTTTTGTTCAGAAAACTTCCAGGACAAGGAGAGGGCTCGCCTGCTATCATCTAGGCTGCATATTTGCTAGGGTTGTCACTTTAAATTGAAGAGTTTGGACTTGCTAATTAAATATACATATACATTATATGGCGATGGGATGCTTTCTCAGATATTAGCTGTTTTCACAGTATGAAATAGGGATTAAACGCAGAGCAGTTAAGATCCACGCCATTTTCCCTTCAAGCAACTCAGTCTATGCTCCCATTCCTCCAACACGATACCAAAGCAGTTTATTCTCCACATGCTATTACAAATCCCAGGTTAGTCACTAGTTCTTGCCCTGCAGCACCCCCATCTTGAGGTTCCCACACCAGCTTTGCCCCCACTCCTCAGTTTTATCCCACAGTTTGTCCTGAGGACCCAACAGCTCTGTCAATACAGTACCCGTTATTATACTCCCTTCGGCTTCTCCTCAATTAAGACAGCCAATCATGCCTAATTGTTCCCAGTTCTGCAATGGTTTAGTGATGTGAATAAATGTCCCCTTAGGATGATGCAGCATCCGCTCAAATCATTCACTTGTGATCTAAATACAAAGGGCATCTAGGTCCTTTGGTATGAAAGGCTAGTACATATAATAGATAATGATATTTATCTACAAAAAGAAAAAAGAAAAAAAAAAAACCAGAACATTTGCTTTAGTAACAGTTACATTTGTAACTAAAATGTACCAAAAGCTCCGAGTGCTTTAACAGGGGCTTGCATGTCCCAGTGTCTCCCATACCCCCCCACCAATCAGATAGATGCAGTTGAAACTGTTGAACACGCTTAGAATATTGAATAGGATCAACGAGGCTTCCATCTCTTGGTATCAGCCATTCAGAAACATTCTTGGTTTCACAGATATGCCATGAATTCGGCCCTGGTTCTCGTGCCACCTTTGCAAGCATAATAGGAGACCAAAGCATGCTGGGCCTCTCCATCAACAGAGGGGCAGCCCTGCAGCTCTTCCGAGTCTGCCCCAAAAAAGCCCACATTTCTCATGCTCTGATAGCAACCTGACCCTGGGGCAAGCAATCCAAGCTGCAGCTACTGTAGCATTACAGGCTGCATTCCCAGAGCAGGCTGGCAGGAGCATGCTGCAGCGAAGACCCAACTTAATGAACTAGGCCATGCTTGGATCGCAGCAGCAAACACAAGCATGTCTTCCTAAGCAGTGTGCCCTGCTTGCCTACCAAGCTCTGTGGCCGACTGAAGCTTTGTGCTCAGCACCTACAAAGCCCCTTCTCCACATTGCTGTTTCTTCCACTTTCCAGTCACAGCAAAGACATTGGACAGGCTTTACCCCTGTTCTCAGCCAAACCAGTGTCTGTTGAGGACAAGCTCCTCCAGAGTTGATCTGCATAGGCTTACATTTTTTGCAGATTTCTGGCAACACAGGTACCACCTCACTCCAGTCTGCCAACCTTGATCCTCCTATGCCTACTCACATGCAATGTTCTTAAGTAAATAAATCCATTTCTCCCCTTGTAAACTAGTCTATGTGAGCTTGCAGGGGGGTTGCGTGTAGTAACACCACCCACAAGGCCCACAAGAAGCAAAGCATGATGGCTCTACCTTACCTCCCCCATCTCTTCTTCTGTCTCCCCCACCACCCAGTAGCCAGCAAACATGAGTGGCTTTGTGAGGTTAAAAATAGTGAGAGGCAACTTTGGTTTCCATATACCATGATCAATATTTACTGGAGCATTAAAAGAGTTCAGAAACTGCAATGCAGGCATGACAGAAAAGCTGGAGAGAGGAAAATGGCATTTAAAGTCTTCAGAGGGACATGACAACTAGCTAATCATTACTTTGGGACTATCAGATTTCTTTCTTCATTTATTTTGCCAGAGCAGTATAGTAGTTAAAACACAGAATAATAAGGCAGGAAACTGGGCCTGGCCCCAGTCTGGGAAAGCAAATGTGTTTGTAACAAACACTTCTTTTTCATAGCTAAGTTTGGAAGGAGACCACTGCTTGTTAAGGTGAACAGGAGCACGTCTCCATGTTCCCGGCTCCTCTGCTGATGTGACATGCTGGGCAGTGCCCTTTACCCTGTGGAACTTCTGCAACTGAACACTTTGTCATACATTCTCCTGGTCAAAGGATCTTGCAGTCAGCGATTTGTCTGCTTTCTCAAGGCCTTTTCAAGTCAGTTCATCATCCAGCAAGCCTCTAGTGTTGCTCTACAATAGGGTAAACCTTGGGCTCTTACAGACTCAGTCTTGGTCTGCAAGCCACAGAACCTCAGCGGGGCTCCACGGCCTCTCCACAGCACTATAAGGCGCCTCCAGGCAAAGATGTTTCCTGTAGTGCAATTGAATTCAACAGATAAAATATCCAAATAACAAGAACACACCACCAGGCAAGCCAGCTCCTCAACAAACAACAAGTTTCATTATCTATTGCCAGATAACAATGAACTCTCATGCTGCTTTTGAGGACACAAGGATAGATTTTGGGGTGCAAATAACAAGACAGACAACTGAAGTCTTCTAGCTGAAGCTCCTAGATGAGGAGAAAGCAGAGGGGCAGGAGAGGCAAAGGATTTGCATGGTCCCATTCAGAATAAGCTCATAGTTTCTCCCAGTGCATCACAATCCCTCACGTCAGAACACAGGATTAAGACTTCACATTTCCACATTAGTGGGACAACCTCAAAGCTCCCATGAAAGTTTCACTCTTATAAAACAGTCCAAATGTGTTAAGGATCTTTGCAAGGTCCTCTGACATATACATCATCTGCTTCTTCATACGTAAATTACACTGCTATTAGTATTGCTCAATGAAGAGCATAAAACAAATTGAGCCTCTAGCCACTTCCAATAGATAAGGGTAGTTAACCCATATGTTCTAAGCCACATGTGCATCTTTTGTGACAGAAATGCAATTCTTGGAACTCCTCTGTGAGCCAAGGGCCTTGAACGTATCATATTTTTGCTCTGCTATCTGTCAGACCTTCAGCCAGGGCCAGCCATTACTGCAAGCAGTGGGAGAAAGAAGGGGAAACAAGCTGGGCACACAAAAATGTTGTTAAAGATATTTGGAAAGGGGAAAGTCAAGAACATTTAGAGATCAATCAACTTGTTACAAGAAAGAATAAACCCCTCTGCCTTCTTGCCATAACCACGGTGGTCTGGAGAATAGGCAGAAACAAGAGATACTGTTCCCAACTCCCATTCCTGCCACAGGGCAGCTGAGCTCACAGTGGAGCAAAGCTAACAACTGGTATACTGGCCTGAGAGGTAGATGAGGAAAGAAAATCAGATGCTTGTCCTCCAGGGTACACCTTTTTGGGGGGGTAGCTCCAAAAAGAAAAATACTCAGACAATCCAAGAAAGATGCTGCCACATGAGCAAGAGCTGAGAGCCACTGGTGGGAAAGATACAGTATTGAGAAAGAAAAACAATCAGAGCGGAAGAAAAGAGGTAGAAAAGGCTCTTGTACTAATCCCCCTTTTCTCCCCTGTGTCCTCTGCCTTATTGCTGAAGATCAAATCCCAGCACAGTGGCAAAAAAAAAAAAAAAAAGAGGAAAAAAAAAGAAAAAAATTGCTTAGATCTGCAGATATAGCAGAGAGCGCATAGGCACTGGCTTCTCTGGTATCTTAAGAAACTTAGGCTGCACATAATCCCCCTGTAGTTACAATCCCCCTTCCAACACACACACCATGTCCTCCCCCTTGCTGCACAAATGAAGCTGAAGGATGTGGCTGCAGCTCTCCTTTCCCCACCAGGAGCTGCAGTTGCCCCAGGGTGGGCAATCCTCATTTCCCTCCTCCCCGTGCCCTCCCCCTTCCCTCTATCCTCCATTCTTTCTTCATTACACTCTTATCATCATCATTGCTCCTTTCACCTGATCTCCTGTTCTCCTCTCTCCATCCAAGCTCCCTCCAGTGTACTCCTCCCATTGCTCCTTACAGGATTTGGGGGGCAGATGTGCCTGGACATCATTATGACCTCAGAAGATTGGATGAAGTAGAGTAGTAACCAAGATAAGAGGACTGCCTTGCCCAGATTAACCACTGGAACAGTGTAGAAAACCAGAGCTGATCAGGTTTTCTGCCAGACATGGAGTTTAGGTTGCAGAAGTCCAAGCTTGCTCACTGACTTGGAGCAACTCCGAGTCAATTTCATTGGGTTTTGCCTCAGTTTCTCCATTCGCTAAAAGAAGGGATCAACTAATCCTACCTACACTAAAGATAGGAAAGGAGATGGAAGGAAGTGGAGTGCAGACATTCACAGGGATGGACAAAAGGAGGTATAATGGGAATTAGAAAGAAGTCAGAAGTTGACTGGTGAAAGCCAGGATGCCTGGACTATCTGAAGTCATTATTGAAAGCACAACATAGCTCAGCCACAACAAATCTTGACTGTTTTGTGCTGCAGCTCTGGTTAGTTCAGTCTCAACATACAAGCTAGTTTCTGAATTGATTCTTTCAAGCTCCAATTAACACCCAATTCTTGCAAAAGACCCAGTAGTGCCTTCTGAGCACCACCCACTCCCAGACGGAAGGCAATGCTGACCCAACCAATTTGTAACACCCTAGATCCTCCCGGAGCACGCAGCTAACCTAACCTCTAATACAGCAACTTCTCACATAGTTTGTGTTCTGAGCTCTCTAACAAGGTCAAAGCCAGTGTCCTTCCAGCTCCACCCTATGCAGCCCACTGGCAAGCTGCTCTTTCCAGTGCAAAAGCTACCAGCAGGAGCCAATGAACAAAGGCAGTTGTAGGCTCCCAGGGGGCAGATGGTAACGCCATGCTGAAGATAGTAGGAGGGGGAACTTATATCCAAGTCAATTAGGATTAATGCAATGTGGGAAAGTATTAGTTCTGGAGCTGTAGGTTTCTCCATTAGAGATTGAAGGCAGATTGAGAAGGGGGGGAGGAAAGTGAAGACAAACTAGCTAAGCCACTGTCTTGGCTCTCTAGTTTTTTCCTCTTTTCTCTGTTTTTTTGTTTGTTTGTGGGTTTGTTGGGGTTTTTTTGGAAGTGATGAGGCGTGGATCTAAGACATTACACTCTGGAGATTGTCAGTGGCTCCAGATCCCATTAAGGCAGCAGTTTTCCTGCTCTCCTTTCCATCTCTTTTGCTCAATGCTGTTACATGCTGATGGTTGCTTGGCCTGTTATCAATGGAAAACTAAAGACATCCTCTAAAATGAAACATTACAGCATCAAAACTTTGCATTCATCTTCTTCGATCTGAGGAGAGGTCATTTTTAATGCTGTGGATTACAAGAACAGCAAGGTTAAGTGCTAGCCCTATGAGAAAGGCAACCAAGTAGCTAGGAGAGGCAGGTAAACTAGATGCGTAAAGCTGAACAGTAGAGAAGCAACCGGCAAGAGAGAGCATGCTCAGGGGTTAGAGCTAACATGGTTAGAAACAACATGGGCATACTCTGAGCACTAACCCCTCCATTTTTTAAGGTCAAAGGGACCAACTTGGGAACGCATCTTCCTCTTCTGACAACACCTACAAAGACAGAAGCTACCTCCTATCCTTTGTGATGATCATCTTCCCTTCTTCACCTGCTGTAGATACCCAGACTGCAAGCTCTTTAGGACTCCACATGCCCTCCTCCTGCTGAGCACCTATGAAGCGGGAATCTGCTCTCAGGCACATCTCCACCACATTATAACCAACTTCCAGGGTCTGCAAAGAGTAGCAGAGCCAGAGAAACTGGGGGACACAACGATGCCATCTGTGTCTCTTCAAACAAATGTAATCTGAATGGTAGAGCTGGAGGAAGTATTCCTAAAGCTGTCAAGTTGAAGAGCTCTGCCTTTCCTTTCAGTGCTAACCCTCAAGGATACAGCAGCAGATCTATCTTCCTGCTTTCAGTGCCTGCTCATACACCTATAGTAAGAGGTTCCAAACTCCATCCTGCCTTCCTGAGGCAATGTCCCTGCTAGGTCAGTGCATCATGGTGCTGCTGCACTGCAGGCCAGTATGAAATAAGCACAACTGAGCACTCAGCCTGCAGGAGAGGGACCTGTCAATATTATTTGCCTGTAAAGTGCCACACATGCCGGAGGTGCTTTATAAATAAGTCAATAAACAAACAGCATCAAATTACAAAGAGGAATGAATGATGAACTCTCTTTCTAAAGAAAAAAATAAGGGTCAGAAATATAAATTATACATATTTCAAAATTCACCAGGAAGCTGTATTTTGACAACCTGGTGATTCAGAGGAGGTCTCAAAGCATCCCTCTCCCTCTAACAGTGGATGGCAGAGTACACTGCGGATGCTTACAAATCCCTAATTTTAAGAATTAGTTATAGTTACAGTAGCTATGTCAATTGCTAAAGTAACTAGTTATGTACCCATAACACCTAAAACGCTGGCAGATCCCCCCCTTATTGTAGCTTTGAAATGCTACAGTTGGCAACTCCCTTGGACCCTTGCTTATACTGTTTAGCTTTAAGAATCATAAGCATTTCCTACAGAAGGAAATGGGACAATTCAACTCCTTGAAACCAGGCAGATGCTAACGAGTTTCCTTAGATTGGGGCCTCAAAGAGAAGCAAAAAATCTGAAGCCTTGCATGGCTTTGTAAGCACCAGGAAACAGTGTGCTCCTGTTAAAATGGCAGCCTCATCTTTGAAACAAGGGCTGAGTCCCCAGCAAAACCAGGGATGTCATGGGCTCTAAATATTTAATTGAGAATGTTACTTCAACTCAGCACTAAGGAAGGCAAGGTAGAGGATGGAAATAAGGTTTGAAAATTCCTTTTTTGACTATTATTATTTTAATGGAAAAAACCTGTTGTGGTTTGAAATCCTTTATTTCCCTGTGGCATTTGCAACTCTAACATAGCAGCCCCAGCTTTTATCTTACTGCTTCTATAGAAACTACAGGTGTGCCTGAACACAAACAAAACAGGAAAGGGATGGAAAACTAAAGAGCAACAGAGAAAGGAGTAGGAACAAGCAGCCTGTACTCACAACATTCAAGGACTACTGAGATTTTGCAGCTCTCAGGCCTGGCATTGAGCTGCCGCAGCACTCCCCTGCCCTACTACCCTGGTGCTGGTGTAGCATCTGCAAAACCTGTGGCTGCAAGGAGGTGCAGGCACTAGGTGAATCCAGCTAAAGCTTCTCTCCCAGATGCCTCCCTGGTAAAGTCACCATCAGCACCCACCTTTCCTTTGGCACTGGCTCCTGGAAGGCAAGCATTGCCAGCAGAGTCTTCTCTGTGCTTGGTTTAGGAAACACTGTGAGGATTTAAGTCTGATTTAGGGGTCTAGAATCTGGCATTAAGTCTTGCCCTAAAAGGCTTCAAAAGACCTCAGCTCAAAAGAACATCCTTGGGGAAGCAGTACTTACTACCCTGAAAAATGCCAGGAAGCTCCAACTGATCTCTGAATTAAGACAAGACCATCGGAGAGGTGCCAAGGAGGGAAGCGCAGGAAGGACACCATTACATTGCCAGCTATAAAGCTTAAGCGTGACTGTCTTGAATTCTGCTTCAAGGGAATGAAAAGTGGAAGCACCGTGCCTGGCTTTATGGTGCACACCCTGCAAAATGCACATTGTAAACCTTCCTACCAAGAGCATTAACTAGGGAAAATACTGGAGATTTACACAGTACTTGTACATTGTAAAATCCAAGATACCAGCAGTAGATAAAGGAAGCTTAAAACCTAAGTGTATAACTCGGTAGTACTGCACAAAACCATGGAGGCCTGAATGAATTCAGATTCCTAACAGCAGACCAGATAGTGTGCATTACACAGAATAAAATAACATTGTCTCTTCTCATATTATTATTTATGTACATGTTTATGCAGTTAAATTGCAAAAGCTTTCCTTTAAGGAAAATGACACACTGAGGACATTTACTCTGTTTTTGTTATTACTTTAAATACATTTCTATTTGATTTCATTATTCAATATATATTTTCTTCTTCCAGTTACACTTGGGAGACAGGTACAACGTACACACATTTGTACTTTAGTGTTGTGACAACCAGCATCAGAGTTGTTGAAATACCCGTTTCAAAATCTGCCTTAGTGCAATCAATCAAATCCTCCACTACAATACAGGGAAAATAAACAAGGCTATCGGACTGCAACTCCCGGTCAGGAGGATAGAGTTCAGAGTGTGGAAGACTAAGGAAGAGGGAATAGAGAAAGAGGGATGCCAGAAAAAAAAAAAAAAAAGATTATTTCAACGGTTCAAAGAGCTTAAAGAGTCTTAGAGGGGATTAAGGAATAAAACAATATATTAAAATTGTGAGGAAGCAAACCTAGAAGCTCAACTGTCTTGGTAGCCATAAGAATGCATGGGGTACACGGTACTAAAGCCTTGAGCATCATACTTGAAGAGGAAAGAAAAAAAGACAGCAGGAAAACTGAAAGCAAAGACCTTGCAACCCTGAGAAGTTGCTATACTCTGCCTCTCTACCCACCTCAGTCATAAGGGAGCCACCAACAAAAAAGTTTGTGCTCGAAGGCAGCCCCTCTTGGGATGCACTTAATTCCTAAAAAGATTTCAGAATTTGATGGAGGTCATTGTGTAGAATAGTGATTTCTAGTCTAGTAGGAGAGGTGCTCCAAAACTTCTGCTTTCAAGCCCTTGGCTTACTCAGTAAAACATTTCCAGGGAGCAACCTGTCCTGATTTTCAAAGGACCTTAGTTGAGAGGACATCTGTTTGTGTGAGTGTGTGTGCAACATCTGCTTGAGTGAGGGGAATCCTGTTCTGCATATGCTGGCACCAACTGTATTCTTGAAGTGTGTGTATGTTCCTGGTTAGCCAGAAGCAGACCCCAAATCCCCCTAAGCAAGACTCAGCGAGAGCATATGTTCAGGAGCACACTGACAATTAAATGAGAATTTTATGTCATCTAAGTACAACAGCAGCAACTGAAAACTATTTGCCTGATTCAAGAAATGAAAAACTAGCACAACTAAAACCACATAAAGCCCTGTCACTGAAATTTTGACAAAACTTCCCATTACAGTAGCACTGTGCATGTGTATGTTATATACATGCTTCTTTACTTCAAGCATGAAGAATGTCAGCCCAGGGGGAACTGTCTGAGAAAGTTACAAGCAGGCATTGAGCTTGGTACTCATTTGCTTACTGTGTTCAGATTTGTATTGTTTTTTCTAATATTTTTGATGGAAATGTTGCAACTTTTTTGCTTTCATTTAGAAAGAA
>WEIS01005007.1:12093-23966 GCA_013389965.1 Todus mexicanus | reverse complement strand
GGTAGATGCTCCACTCCCTTATTTTTTGTGGCAGTAACATTAACTAGACTCTTCAAGTTGCTTTTCCTAGCCCACGGATTTGTCCTTGTGGCCCTTGTCTGTCCTCTTCAGTTTCTCCAAGGCTGCTCAGATCCTGACTAGCGAAGGGATTTTTGCTTATTGTCAGAGGAATTTCATGACTGACGTGGCTGGCAGCAAACAAATGCGACTTACTCTATTTATCAGCAGCTTAACATTTGAAGCAGTTTTGAATTTGGTGATATGAGCTAATGCTCGATGTTCTGTCCCTGCCCAGGTTCGCATTCAGGAGACGCAGGCCGAGCTGCCGCGGGGCAGCATTCCTCGCAGCGTGGAGGTGATCCTGCGGGCAGAAGCAGTGGAGTCTGCGCAGGCGGGTGACAAATGTGACTTCACGGGCTCACTGATTGTCGTGCCTGATGTGTCCCAGCTCTCAACGCCAGGTTCGTTGCTACCGCTCGTAGGCCTCGGTGAGGTGTCCCTCCTGTCGTTCTGGGAATTGCCGTTCTGACTCTGGCTGTAACAACAGGGGTGCGCGCAGAAACCAGCTCCCGGGTGAGCGGGACAGAGGGCTATGAAACCGAAGGTGTCCGAGGACTTCGCGCCCTTGGAGTCAGAGAGCTGTCGTACAAGCTCGTCTTTCTAGCTTGTTACGTCGCGCCAACAAATCCACGGGTGAGTCTGGAAAGAAAACAGGTTTAAAGGCATCGGTGATTTCTGCTCTGTGTGGTTTTACTTCAAACTCGGGAGCAGGAATCGGTAAAAATGTCTTTAATGCTCGTAGCAGTTTTCACAGATGTGATTATCTGCCAATGCTATCAATTTATTCTGAAGAGCTAACCGGTCCATTTATTTCCAGTCAGCTTTCATACATTTCTGCAGCATTTCTTTTTCCTCTAGGAAATCCTGTTGCTTTGTTTTATCACAGGGAGAACAACGATCCCTCTTGTTCGCTCTAGACTATCACGTAGCATCTTCAGATGTTACTACAACATAATAAGTAATACTTACTGTGGCTGGGTTTTAGCGTGGCATGATATTTTAATCTGCAATTCTGCTGGCAGCTTTGCTATCACACAGGATAAAAACGGCACCTGCTGTTTGCTGGGTGTAGAAGTTTCCTGCCTCTTTCCGGAGTAATGAAAGACCCTGTAAATTCCAGCCGATGAAGAATGCCTACAAAGGCAAATCTTAGCCAAAGGAAGCCGTACCTGGTTTGCTCTCTTTTTAATCTCTGGACAAGCATCTCTCCTGGGTTTTTCCTCACTAACTGAAGTTACGCTCTGTTGATTTAGCCCCTGAGGAAATTGTCTGTTGGTTTTTAAAGCTATAAGGTGGTGAGCTTCCTTAGCCTAAGGGCAGATTTTCCTGACTGTGTTCTTCCCGCTCAGCTCGCAGAGCAAGCTTCTGTAACCTCCTCTCTGCAGAACTCCCATTCAGTAGCAACCGTGTTATCGCTTCTATATTTTCTTTTGCTTTAGTTTGGTGGAAAAGAGCTCCGAGATGAGGAACAGACTGCAGAAAGCATTAAGAATCAAATGTCTGTGAAAGAGTGGGAAAAGGTTTTTGAAATGAGCCAAGATAAGAACCTTTACCATAACCTGTGCACCAGCCTCTTCCCCACTATCCACGGTAAGAGTCCAGCTGTTGCCTCAGAGAGGGAAGATTTCTCTTGTGAAAATACAAATTCTTTTTGCTGTCGGTGTGATGCCATTTTGGGAAAGCTTGAAAGCCCTGTGCCAGCTACCACAAACTCCCCTCCAGCGCTGGTTCGACTAGAGAAGTAGAACCTATTTCATGAGAATTTGGCTGTAAGACCAGTCAAAATGGTTGGTTTTGCTATTGGGTGATCTACTACTAAACCCTGCAGCTGACTGTTGGATTTAAGTTCTATTTGATACGAGCTTTGGTGAAAAGGTTTAAGGATTCCAGATATCTGTATGCTGTTCTACTTGCATCCACATGTATCTGTCCACAGTTGTTTCTGCCTCACAGCTAGTTTGAGGACTTCAGTTGGTTATGTTCAAGAAGTTTGATTCCCTGAATTTGGTCAGTATTCAGAGCTACTGCAGCATAGAGGAATTCAGCCGCTTTCCGAGTCGTTCTTCCCTGAAACTGTATCAAGCACGTAAATGCAGTTTAGCAAATAGGCAGATTCCAAGTGGATGCGCCCAAATGCTTTAAAACTCCAGTGGGATGAAGGATTTTTTTTAAATAAGAAAAATGTGGTGTTTTCTCTGAATTTTCAGTCGAGTGTCTTTTCTGGGGTAGGTAATGATGAAGTGAAACGTGGGGTCCTGCTGATGCTTTTTGGAGGAGTTCCGAAGACCACCTCAGAGGGCACTTCGTTGCGTGGAGACATCAATGTTTGCGTTGTTGGTGATCCCAGTACAGCCAAGAGTCAATTTCTAAAGTAAGAGTCTCATTAATGCTGAGTATTTAAATATTATCCAGTGTGACTAGAGCTATAAATGTGCAGTGTGCCTTTTCCACGTTAAACAGAGGAAAGGGAAGTAAAACATTTAATGATATTTTCCAGGATTTGTTTGAATGTGGTTGAAGTATTTGAACAGGGCTGAAGCAAACCCAACAAGCCCCTGTGGTAATAACAAAGAATAGATTGAGACTTTTTGGTGTTCTTTACATAGTTATGAGAATATGAATTTCCAAATATTTTCAATTTTTCAGACATTGAATATTAAAAACAGAAATTTTATTGCACATCTTAAAATATCAGAGGTGAAATAATGTGGGTTTTTTCTCCTAATTTTCACTTAGTCTAAGTTGGTACATCACAACACTTTGGACAAATAGATAACTATTCGCTCTGAAAAATAATTACTGTTTATGCTACATCTTATACTATAATGCTTTTCTATTGGAAATTCTGTTTGATTTGAGTTTATTTTACCGTGCTGTTCATTTGCCTCTGCGTTGTTCTCGATGAAGCTGAGCTCCCTGCAGCATACACTGGGGCTCAGAAACGTAGGGACACTACAAAAGCTGCCTTAGGCTGCTGTGGTCAGTCTCGCTGCTTCCTGCTACGAAGCCGTTTATTCCCATGTGCTGACCCGTGATTAACAGACCTATGATGGACTGCAGATAGATAAGGGTTAGTTTCCAAGCCCTTGCGTCATCAGAGGTGGAAGGAGGGCATGGCTAAATATTAATTGCTTCCTTGGGGGAGGAACAAGTGCTGGCCCGAGAGGTTGAAAGCAGCACTGTGCTAGAGTTATCTTATTCCTGCACGTTTTTTTTTTAATCTGACTTTCCAAGTTTGTTCCTCACTGTTGCTTCTCTCCATAGACACGTGGATGAGTTCAGCCCCCGTGCTGTATACACCAGTGGGAAAGCCTCCAGTGCCGCTGGTCTAACAGCGGCTGTTGTAAAAGATGAAGAGTCTCATGAATTTGTCATTGAAGCTGGAGCCCTGATGCTGGCGGACAATGTGAGTCCAGGAACTAGAGAGATGTTCCTGCATCCCTGGAATGGTTTTGATTAATGACAAAGAGCCCCAGATTGTCTTAATGAAAGTGACTGAATTTCGGTGACTTGTTATTTCTTTACTGTTCTGCTGCAGGGGGTTTGTTGCATTGACGAATTTGACAAAATGGACGTGCGGGATCAAGTAGCCATTCACGAAGCAATGGAGCAGCAGACAATATCCATTACTAAAGCAGGAGTTAAGGTAGCTTGCACTGTCCCGCTGGTTCTGTGGTTTGTGCTATTGCCTGTTGGTTATGAGCGCTGATCTAGTGTCATCTGTCAGGTTTTCATGTCAGCTCTGCAGCTGCCTCACTGTGGCAGGATGGAGATCAACTTGCCTGCAAAGTTTTTCTGTCAAAAAAGATCGTAAATGTCAGTGAAAGGAAAAAAGAGAGAGTAGCGGGCAGGAAACAGAAAATGGGAAAAATCTAACCTTGAAGTAACCCCAGAAGAGGGTATAGATCTGTGCGTGTTTCTACAAACAAAGTATTTATGCTGTTAAAAACAGGGTGTTGTGCAAAGTAGTTTTAAAGGCTTGATTCAGTATCGTTGGCAAGAGCGTGACGATGTTAAAATAGTGATTCATCAAACTGTGTGTTGGGGCAGAGACCTGGTTAGAAAAGGGCTGGTTAGGAGAGTTTGGGCTCTTTTGAGGAGTGATTGTTGTGTTACCTCCATTGAAACCCCATCTAAAAGATGTGCTGACCTGTTTGAATTGGTTTAGCTAGTGGTCACAGATATAATTATTTAGTATTATTATTTTAAATAATTTCTTTTATCTTGTTTTTTTCTTCATTGTCAGGCTACCCTGAACGCCAGAACCTCCATTCTGGCTGCAGCAAACCCAGTTGGCGGGCGCTACGACAGATCCAAGTCGCTGAAACAGAATATAAACCTGTCAGCTCCCATCATGTCTCGCTTTGATCTCTTCTTCATCCTTGTGGATGAATGTAATGAGGTAATTTTAAGGAACTGTAGAATAATTTATGTCAGAAAAGACCTCTGGAGTTCTCTAGTCTAACCTTGTGCTCAAAGCAGATCATTGAGAGCAGGTTGCCATGACCTTGACCTGGTGAGTTTTAAGTATCTCCAAGTGTGGAGATTCTGCAGCTTCCCTAGGCCCCTGAAATGTTTAACAGCTCTCATATGTTTAAAATAATAATAATAATAGCAACTTCTGCATCTAATCAGGATTCCTCCTGGTTCAGTTTGTCGGTTACCGCTTGTCAATATGTACTTCTAGGAGCAATCTGGCTTCATCCCATCTGTACTTACCAGTGAGGCAGTTGCTTTCTTNACCCTCCAGTGTGGTACACAAAATCTAGCAGTGACGTTGGTTCGCGTACCAATCCTTGATACTAACTCCAAACACGGAGCGTTATCACTGCTAGAAGCAGACTCTGTCTGGTAAACATGCTGCTGACTTCAGACAGACTTAGCTGAAAAGTAAAAATCATAGAACAGAATTGTTCTGTTCTAACCCAAACCAGAACAATACCTCAGGTACTCCTACCCTCTGGCTGTCTGGGTGGCTTTCCTGAACTCTTGGGTGAAGCTGATCTCATGAGAGCATCTTGCTTCTGCTTTTCTTCTGTCCGTGACATTAGGAGCTGGCAGTACAAATTCGGACACGCTCTGCCGAATACAAGGATACTGCCTTTTCTTTTTGTAGCGGTTTGACCTGCAAGCTTAACGCCATTAGTCATTTTTACAAATCGCTGGTCACTAAGGCTGAGACTGCTACCACCTGTCTGTGTGGCGTTTGCCTTGGGAACACTTGAGATACAGAGATTAATGTTGGTTCAGCGCTGCTCTGTCTGCTGTTTTGCCCAGAGTGATTATCTAGTTGAGAAGGGACTGATGAAAAAGACAGAGCGAGCTGAAAAGGAAGAAAGCGGTTCCCACGCTGCAAAGTGCTGCTATCTTCCTGTTCTCTGGCTAACTTGTAACCCAGGAGAGTTCCAAGAGGTTATAAATCCTAAAACTGCCTTTTATCCCTTCTCGGCGATGTTTCCTTGTACTAAAAACCTCCAGGGAGTTCTCCTGGGTCTTCTGGCAGAGAGTTTGGCTTCTGGAAAGGCTAACTCTGCCATGAGGAGTGCAAGCGAGGGAGGGGACCGGGAGGGAAGAATGTAGCTGTTGTTCGGATGTTTGGCTGATGTTTTGCAAGTGACCTGACTGAGCGATGATATCCCAGGTTACAGATTACGCCATCGCCAGGCGCATAGTGGATCTGCATTCCAGAGTAGAAGAATCTGTTGATCGTGTCTATTCCTTAGATGATATCAGAAGGTATCTGCTGTTTGCAAGACAGTTTAAACCAAAGGTAAATCTGCGTTCTTGTATTATTTTGTACGAGGAGGTCCATAGGAATAGTCACTCTGTATCATGCTTTTTTTCTGTCAAGGACATTAAGTGCAATGTTCTCTCAAAAAAAGAAGACGTAAACTCAGTTGTTATCTAGAAACATAGCATATTTTGGAGCCGTGTACTCCAGAAACCCAGCCAGCCCAGGTGAGATTGTTTTAATTAGTAGTCATAACTGCTTTGGTGGCAGTTCTTAACCTCTGTCTAGGACAATTGAGGGGTTGTTCATAGCTTCCTCATACCTCAAGGGCACGGCTTATTGAACACGGCTGCTGCAGAGATTTTTGTATTTTATTGACTGATTGCTTGTCTTTATTTTAAAAGGGTGTTGTTCCTTGATATTTCTTTGCTTTCATTGTGGCAAAATAGAGAATTGTGGGAAACTGCTCTCAAGTACCAATTGTTTAGGTCTATCGACATAGCAGCTTGGTTGGGCTGTGTTAGATTTTAGAAGTTCTTCTAGTGGAGTTCTCAAATGGAAGGAGAGGACACCCTCCTTTACCGAGTTTCGAAAATCTCATTTTATTTCTGTGCGGTAGTTTCTGAGTTGATTTTGGTGCCTGATCTGTGTATATGCAAAAAGACTCGGATTAAAAAGCGTGTACACAAAGCTGAATAAAAGGTAAATAGACATGGAACAATCCGGTAGAGACAGGCGTGAGTTATGCTGGGAAGCAAGTCAGTGGAACAGAAAAATAGAAATCATGAAAAATCTGCTGTAAAATAATTAACGTGTCAATGTACTTATTGTAGCATCATCGTTACTGCATCATTATTGCAATGTAATTTTAACATAATTTGTTGTTATATTTACATACAGCGTGTGAATCGCATAGAGTATTTCAGAGAAAAGCAGTAGCTTTTGGCAGCTGGGAACTGCCAATCTGATGCAAGAAGAATAAACTTTAATTCTTTTAGCGTTGCAAACTGTCATACTGTCTTATGTCACAAAGATATCGAAGGAGTCTGAAGACTTCATAGTGGAGCAGTATAAACGACTACGGCAGCGCGATGGCTCTGGAGTGACAAAATCGTCCTGGAGAATCACGGTGCGGCAGTTGGAAAGCATGATCCGGCTGTCCGAAGCTATGGCCCGTATGCACTGCTGTGATGAGGTATTCAGGGGGTTGATGAAAGTTCGTATAAACGTTTCTATGAATGTCGTGCGAGTTCTGGCTTTGTGCTATTTGACTACAATATTGTATGCATTTAAGTCCTGCGGGTGAGGAAGAGAGCTTGGATCGTGTTTCCACTTGTGATGTGGCCATACACGGTCTGAATTTGAGTGCCAGAATTAATGCTTTTAAGGTATGTCTTGTAAAACTGAGATCAGCTGGTCCAAACTGAGAACGTGCACGTTGTTGCGACACAGCTGTATCAGCACTCTCAGCCTGTTACCTGTTAAATCATGACAAATAGGAAGAACGATCATCTAGTAGTACCAGCCAGGGCTGTTGGTAGCGTCTCTGCTGATCTTGCATAATCTCACAGCTCTCTTCCACCTGCCTTCAAAAAAAGCCAAAGTTCATCAAAGTACCTGAACCTTCCTAGGAGGAGTACCTGTGTTTGTGATCTGAGCTCCTCCTCATGTCAACCAGTGTTGAAATGTATGTTGTTATGGCTATTAGTTGTAGTATGACTACCATCCCTCTAGCCCCGCTTTGAAACTGGGCGGGCCTTTTGAGCTGTTGACATGGGGTTATGTCACACGTGCAGCCATAGAAACTTGCTTGCTGGTTGTATAAGAAGGACACCTGTTGGGTTCTAGAAAGAACTGGATTAAATTCAGCTTATGAAGGAACAGCTTTTAGCATAAGGTTCAGCTAGAGGTGATTTTTCCAGTTCTTGTTTTTCAGTTCTGGAGAAGAGTCTCATCATATCCCTTTTCTTTATTTTTTTGTCATATTGTTTCTGTTCAGACCCATTTCTCTCATGTTTCTTGCTCCACTGATCTTTCTTCAAAATGTTCTTGGCTTAAGTAAAAATTTTATTGACTCCACATGATCGCTAAAGCCTGAAAGATTCATCAGACTGCTTATTCCCTCCATAACCTTGTGTGAACTCAGAGTACTTGTAGAGGGATACAGTTTGACTTGCAGAGTCTTTAGCGCTCAGGATTACTCAGGTGAGAAGGGTAGAAAGACCTTTTGTCAGACTCAGAGGCAAATTTTTGGAGCTATTGGAGGGAAAAAAGGCTTTTAACACTTAGAAAAGCCACCATACATATTTAGTATGTGTTTTTCAAATCTTTCACAGGTTCATCCGAAACACGTGAAGGAAGCTTTCAGGCTTTTAAATAAGTCCATCATTAGAGTTGAGACTCCTGACATCAATTTAGACCAAGATGATGAACAGCAGATGGAGGATCAAGAGGACCAAGATGGAGTCAATGGTAAATTACCTGCAGAGAGTTTTGTCGAAGGGGAAAATCCTTCCAGCCTTTATAGCTTACCTTGTTTGAGTAGCTGTTTCTCTTCAGTTTCTCACCTATTTCTTATCTAATAAGGCCTAGGAATCTCAACTCGCCTTCTTAACTCTCATACTTCTTCAGCCTCCTTGGGGGTCCACTCACCTGTTCAGTCAATGCAACACTTTCCCGAGGCTCAGAGTTAAACAGTTAAAAGCTGTTACAGATTTAAACCTGGGTGTGTGTCTAAACAGGTGAAGGAGAAGCTCCAGCTGGGGCCAACGGTCTTGTGAACGGGATCAACGGCCATTCTGAGGATATGAACAAGGATGCCGCACCCAAAGCTTCTCTTAGACTGGGCTTCTCTGAGTATCGACGAATTTCTAATCTCCTGGTGCTGCACCTCAGGAAAGCAGAGGAAGGTAAGAATTCATTTATTAAGAAGATGACAGACCCTGTGTTCAGAGAGCAATTGTTACCACATCTTACGCTGTTGTATTTGGGATTATCTCTCCTGAGACATAAAACTTGTTAGGCCAGGTGTGAACCTGTACACATGTGGCTGTACTACATCTGTCGATACAAGTACAACTTCTCGGACTTTTCAGCTCTGGTATCTTAGTCATTTGTCAAAACTTGGTAAGTCAAGGAACAGATCCAGAAAAAGGTTTGTAGCCCAGCTGGAAGAATTAGCAGCAACTAAAAATTGTAGCAATAGCTTTAAGGTATGCCAGCAGCCACAGCCTAGGGTACATAAATTAACCAGTATGTGCTAAATGGCTGCTTCCTCTTTTGGAGAGATGAAATATTTCAGTAGCAATGAGGCTGCTCCTGTAATGAAATGCAGTGGTTGTCTCACAGGACATAGCAGTGCTAGGAAGCTTTTGGAATGTTGTGGGGACTGCCATATCTGTCCAAAATGCTGAGTACGTGTGGAAGGATGACTTCTTCAGCTTCGTGTGACAGCGATTCTCTTTTGCCCTTACTTAAAGTTGTATGAGTCATTATGACTGCATTGCCTTAAAGCTGAAGGCTGATGTGATTGCAGGCTGCTCGTTGAATTTGTAAGCCACTTGGATGTGTAGCACTGAAAGCTTCAATCTCCAATTAGTTTAATCTCCAATTAAACCATGATACGACAGCCTCCTGTACAAAACATCATGATTTGAGAAACAGAAGGAAGCCTGATGTTTCTTAATCATCTTAAAAAGCGTGTTTCTCTCGTCAGCATTGTAATTGTTAATATATAAATCCTTTTCTCTTATGAACCGAATGGTATCTTACTGCTGCTGTGTTTGTGCAAATTACTTTCTTTGCAGAAGAGGATGATTCATCATTAAAGAAGAGTGAACTTATTAACTGGTATCTAAAGGAAATTGAATCTGAAATAGAATCTGAAGAAGAACTAATAAATAAAAAGAGGATCATCGAGAAAGTCATTCACCGACTTACGCATTATGTATGTATAGAGATGTGTGGATAGCGTAAAAGGGTTTTAACTTAAGAGTGCAACAATTCATTTTTAGTAGAATGCATTCCTTGTTTGAGAAACATTTTGTGCTTTTCTGTTACTCACTGGTGCAGCATAAATGCCTTCGTTTCATACCTGTTAGAAATAATTATAGAGAAAACAAATAAATTGCAGACGTGTGTAAGTAAAAGTTCAAAGTGCAATTTTATGTTCCTGTTTTTCTATATTTTTGTAATGTTAATAGTTTCTGTAGTTATTAGTTTGTTATTATTAGTTTCTGTAGTGTTATACATTAGGGTACAGAATTCAAACAACACTTCATTCAATGGCTAAGTCGTGGGGGTACTAGGGCAGTTAAAAAGGAAAGGTATGAAAATGTAAAATACTTCTCACTTTTAGAAGTAGAAAACCATTAGATCAAAGGGTTCCTGGAAAGTGTACAACATACAAGAGATGTCTGCTGAACGTAATTGTTAAGATTAAGAACCTACTAAAGAGCGAGCTCACAGTTAAAAGGCTTAAATTAATCTATAAAGAGGTGTTACCAGTATAAAAAGGAGATACCTTTCAAAAAGTACAAACAAACCTTTCCCTTCTTGTTGGAATACAAATTTCTGTCTGTTGCAGGACCACATTCTGATAGAACTGTCCCAGTCAGGGCTGAGAGGATCCAGAGAAGAGGAGACTTTTGGTGAAGATCCATACCTGGTTGTCAACCCAAACTATCTGCTGGAAGACTAGATCTGAGACTGAGAACTGGATCGTAGAGCTGGCTGGTTACGTGTTGGAAAATGCATTCTTTTCTTGCAAGGGCGGCTGTATAGCCAGCATCTTAAATTCCTGTGAATGCTTTACTGTGGAACACGCCAAGGTGTGGTTAGTTACATGTGGTTGCTCGTTGACACTGAGCATACCTGGGAAGTTTTAAAAGAAATGACACACTTATATTAGTTTCATTATTAATTCTGGGTTTCAATGTCATCATCCAAGTGCAGAGGAGAACTGGTCAATTGCTCTTTTCAGCATCAAGCTATGTGCGTGCTTCTCTTTTTAAATGAGAGGAATTTTGCATTGTTCTTCTGCTGTATTTAGTAGAATTTTTATGCTATAGGTTTTTACTGTTTTTCTTATTAACATAAATAAACGATTATTAAATGTCTGGAGGTGTCTGGGGGTGGACTTGTTGTCACTCAGATGTGGGATTGCTATTTTCTATGCCTTGCTTTGAGGCTGAAGAAAATAGCGATCTAAATGTTTAGCGTCTTAAGAAAGATTACATTCCCTGGGTGACAGAGGCTGGTTTTTAAGAATTTTTTTTTAACTTCTAGTAATGGATAATAAGAAACTCTGATTGCTTCTCTTTCTTTTTAGATGGACTAAAGATGTGTATGCTTCTGTTACATATGTAAAATAGAATATTGAAAAGAGCCAAGCTCAAAGCAAAGCTTTAAGTCAGGAGGTCAGAAATCCCCACCCTGATGAATGTCTTGACTTGTAAGTGAGCTGAAAGCTGCCATCATTTGTGAGGGATTTTTAAGACTATATGGTAGATTTTTCTATAAGAAAAAATTTACTTAAATTTCTGTTCTTGATAGTTTCCTGTATGCCATGGGATTATTAAATAATCTTTTAAAATACCTGAGTATTTGTCTCGTCAACCTGATACCAGCACCTAAGAAAAATTTCTAACAGCATGAAAGATACCAAAGCTGTATATACTTGTGAAGTATAAGTAGTGTGAAAGAACTGGTTCTGAAGCAGCTCCAGAAATGGAGCTGCTTTGTAAGACTCGTCTTCTCCTGTTAGTCTCTCCCAGCCTTGTAGAGATTTGCCTTGTTCTAACTGAGCATATTGCTAACGATGACAGTTATATTTATGGAATTGAAGGAATCGTAAATATTTGTCACCAAGCTCACTATGCTATCACTGGATGCTGCCTTTAGCTGCAGTAACTTCTGTCCATTAATTTCTTGCATAAACAGCATCTTGGGAAATACTACATTTCTTTTAAAATTGCCACCTACCTACAACAACAGTTTATTTTTATTCTTTATTTGGTCATAATTTACTTTCAAAATAAGGACAGGAAGGTATTTCCACTTCATTCTGTGTTTCCCCACCCCC
>WEIS01005007.1:0-12045 GCA_013389965.1 Todus mexicanus | reverse complement strand
TGGAGGAAGGAGTACTTTGGAAAGCAATAAAATGATATTCAGATTTCTTGGTGTAATCGGGCGTGAGGACGCACGTTATTGCTGCCGCCTGAATTCATGTAACGACGGCTTTTCCAAGTGGGTAAGCTGCCACATCTTAGATTTCCAAGAATTATGGCACAGACGTGTCTCTTACTGGCCTGCCCACCGTGAGCTGTGGTGACAACCCAGCCCTGCAATGCAGAGAACTCTGCTCTTGTTATGTTCTGCGTCCAGAGCTGCACTGGGATTCCTCTTCAGCCAAAATAGGCCAAGAGGGGATGAAAAGCATTTTCTACCGATTTTATCTCCCTCAGAAATGAAGGTAGTATCAGCAAATGTCAGTTGATATTCAAGCATAAAGGGGCACTCACACGTCAGAAAACGTTTACCCATGACCTTTCTCCAACCAATTGTTCAACGGCATTTTTTTATTATTATTATTTGTCTACTTGTTCGTTCATCTATTGATTGGAAGTCTGGATTTGTTATCATTCCAGTGCCAGCCGGTTCTGGGAGCATTTATCTGTGTAATAGATAATTTCAGTTAAATATTACTTCTACTGAAATATAAGCAGTGTGGGATAACTGTTTCTGCAGCAGGTCCAGAAATGGAGCTGATTTGTAAGGCAGTCGTCTTCTTTCTGTTAGTCTCTCCCAGCCTTGGCATAGACGAGGAATTTGCTCAGAATTTTATCGCCGTTGCTGGACCTCTACCCAGAGAGTTAGCAAATAAATTGCATCTGCAGGACCAAATCCTACCCAAGGAAGATCAAGGTGCTGCTGTGGCTGAAGCCCATGATTACCTGTGCCAACGAGATCTCGTGGCTCCTGAGCTGACCCCGTACTTCTCCCGCCTTCGTGAGGTCGGGGTGACACATTACAAAGTCTTCCTGCCCTGGGCACGCATTCTTCCAAAGGGGGATGCCAGGAAGCCAGATACAGCTCAGGTGCAGTGCTACAAGGAGCTGCTCCAGACCCTGGTTGCTGCAGACCTCAAGCCGGTGGTAGTTCTGCATCACCAGCGTGTCCCCGGCCCTGTGGCCGCACAGGTCACAGGTAAGGAAGCCAACGCTTTCGCTGACCGCTTTGTGGAATACGCCGAGTTCAGCTTCCGTACTTTCGGGTACGTGGTCGACGTGTGGCTCACCTTCAGTGACCTGCCGGAGATCCTTAGGAGCCTACCTTACGATGACCCCCAGCACCGAGCCCAGGCCCTCGCTGCCGCTCATGAGAGAGCTTCCACCATCTACCGCAGGATATACTCGCTAGCAGGTAAGGAGAGTGGGGAGAGGGATGGTTTTATGTGACTTTCACAAATATTTTGTGATGGATTAGCTGGCAACTGCTACAGGCAGTCTGTGTGAACATGCTGGCAGTGCGCTCAGAATTACATAGAAACCCCTTGAGTAACAGGTTCCTTCAAGTCCCTTATTTTGAGAATAGTTTTATCATTTACAGGTAATTGCATAATTGCTGAAATATACCTCAAACCACAAGCAAACAAGGCACAAGAAGTTTCCTGTAAGATAATAATAGTGTGAGGAAGTCTGCAGTGTCCTTTGTGTGACTTTCCTCGTCGCAGACACTGGGATTTTTAAGTAATTAAATCTTAACTCTCCCTGTGTTACACGACGCAAAAGGATTCCATCTCTCCTATGATGGGTACCCAGGGTTTTCTAAGCAGCTGTCATCTTAGGATCATAGAATCTTTGAGGTTGGAAAAGACCCTTGGGATCATCGAGTCCAACCGTAAACCCTACTCTGCAAAGTCTTGTTTCTGCCTTCTTTGAGCCTGGAAATTTTCTGTCCCAGGCAGACAACCAGTAGAGCTGGTTGAGTCCTGGGTTTTCAATTTTTAAATTAAGTGTTCTAAATTCCTGCATTTGTCAGAAATACTTCTCAGCGCAGTTCACACTTTAGGGGTTGCCCAGCTTCCCTCCTACATAACCTGTCCCCCCAAATTCCTGGCAGCTCAGCAACATCCAGCACAGAATGGATTGCTAAAAATACCACTGCGGGATCGCTACAAAGGCATGAAAAGAAAAGATATTACTTATGATTAAGCATGGAGTGGAAGGGCAGCCACTGGACACTGTACTCAGATCCACCATTCTGCAAGCACCAGTGCTAGGGTATTGACGAGCAGTCGCGATTAGACAAGATTTATTGAACTCTGCCTTTGAATTTCTACCTTCTTCAACTTTCCATTGAAATCATAATTGATTTTAAAATAACTGCAGAGAACTGGAATTTTTAATATGTCCTTACCATACTACCAGCAGACTACCTCTTATTTTTTTGTTCTTTTCAAGGTGGAAGGCTGTCCATTGCTTTAGGAATGGATGATGTTTTCGATGGCATTTTATCAGAGTTGCTTTCAGTTTCTCTTCAGGTAACTCCTTAATGCAAATTATTTCCAAAATTATATACATTTGATTTGATTTAACTTGATTTTTACATACAGGATGAAGTGACTCGTTGCAAGCTAAAAAGTTAAGTAAAATTTTAGCAAGTTCAACAGTGACCAGTTTGTTAAATTTTCCTTATTTGATCAGCCTGATCATGTGAAGATTTAAAAATTACTTCAACATCTTTTCGTGGCCAGTAAGCACTGATTAGGATAGATGGACACATATTTGCTCTCAAAATTGGCAATTTTAGCGTTACACGTGCGTAAATGACAAGGTGCCTGCAAGAAGTGTCCCCGTTGTCACTTTCTTTGCAAGTCTACATAATGCACCACCAAAGAAACAGATACTTTATTTTAAATAACTGCTTTTTAAAGAAATCTCCTCGTTATGGAAAACATAGACTGAGCTAAAAGTGATGTTTCTGATTTCACGGGGATGGCACAACCTGAGGAGAACATAATTGCTACCAAGGCGATGTCATCCTTTCTGTGAAGACCAAACCTTGTGTTAGTAGACGTCTTCACACGGAGGACGTTGATGTAGGATGTAGTGAACAAATGACAGCTCAGGCTTTCTGCTGGGGTTCACAGCCCTTCGAAATTTGGGTAAGGAATGTCGCAGGTGTGACATTTCAAGGATATAAGCAAGGCGTGGTTTGTAGGGAGAGAAACGATGTTGTATTAGGTGAGCTGACTAAACTAGAAGAAAACTTTGGACTGCAAAATAAACTGAAAGCTTATCAGTGTTTTTCCAGCTTCAGCAGCTGGTTTGATAGAACACGATCTATTATTCCCTTGAGCTTAATGACTTACAACGCTTGTAGTTTGGAATGATTAAAGGTTTGTGAAGCGGACTTTCTCCAAGGTATTATAGATAAATCCTACCTGAACCAAACAGTTGCAAAGGTTTCTCTGTCTGATTAATCATAAACTTCTTCTGTCCTTCTTACTAAAATATTGGCTGTAAATCATTAATATTAAAGTAAAAAATGTTCCTAGAATTTCCTTTTAGTTGTTTTGATTTTACTTTGTTTGGAAGGAGAGATAGTAAACGCGTCTTCCCATACAGTATCCAATTTGTACCTATTATATTGTTCGGGGCTCCTGTATAGCAGTCTGGCTTCTTACTCCAGCAATGTACCATTATCAAATATTTCACAATTTTCATATATTTTTAATGTAACACATGTAAACCCCACGTTTTATTCCAGGATAATTCTTTTCCTTTTCTTGTTTCCAGGATTCAGTAGACTTTCTGTCTCTCAACCTTCAGTACCGGTGTGGAAATGAACCAGATTTCTACAAGAAATTGAGTGAATTCCAGGTAACGTCACGCTCAGTTTTAAAATTACAGCAGCAGACAACAGACCATAAATAAAAGGGGAATTTCGTGGGTTTTGATGCATGTCTAAACAGTTCTGTTTTGCCGTGAGAGCTCAGACAACAGCTATGCTGGGAAACAGCTGCATAGCGCTCGCTGTGTTTGCTGGTGTTATTCTGGCTTAAAAGCAGGTGTTCGAAAGTGCTGGAAAGAATCGTCTTGGTCAATGCTCATTATTGATGCGTTAATGACTGGAATGGCATCATTCTTTTGTCCAGGACTGAAAAACCCATCACGTTGACATCTTAAGTCTTTGATAAGCTGTTAGGTTAATGCCTCTACACAAAAAGACACTGTTTTATCCTAGCAATGGTACTGCCGAACTTCACAACTCCTGATCAGCGGAGGCAGCGCTGGAAACGTTGGTGAGGCTGAGTTTGTGGAAGGGTTAGATCACACGGCAGCAGCAGTGTCAGAGATGCTATAGGCTGGTGCCTCATCCTAACCTCTGGTAGTGAACTGCATTCTGAAAATATACGAGAGTCATCCAGCAACCGAGTAGCAGAATAAGGAGCTACTCGTGTGACTCATTCTCTCGAGAGTCCCAGCCGTGCTGCAGTCACTCTGAAAATCAGAACTGGGTCAAATATTTATGGCAACAAATTCTTACCAAGTAGGCTTTCAAAAAAGGACGTAGTTCCTTGTGCCTTTTCAATGACAGGTCGAACACTGAAGGTTTCTGGGGTTTATGCTTTGATTCGCATTGGGATTTTTTAGGATCGGAGGAAAATAGTGGGTGATATTTAATGGTGATGTATGAATTTAACTTTAAATAGAACTTTATCGCCATTTCTCACTATTCGAGGTGTTTCCTATTCTGTGTTAAAAGCAACAAAAGCCCACAGCATGGTTTTACTAGCTGGCTCATGCTTCTTTTCATGCAAGCCTCTGAATTGTTTTGCAGAGTGTCTGGACGGACATAGAGATCCTGATTTTTAGTGTAAGGTTACTTGATTGTGGTTCCATGGAAGAGAATCCTGTAGCTGCCATTGTCGCAGGTGAGTGACATGTTTCAAGAAGGAGGAGAGTTTTTTAGCTAAACTCTGCGTGGCGTGATAAAGGAAATTCAAAATTGTTCAGTCCAGACTGCTGCTATTAAATGGTGTAACTTTACGGTTTCTTTCATAGCCTTCTTGGAAAATTAAGAGCGGATGGTGAGTCCGGAGGGAAGGGAAGCAGGAAATGTTCCCCAAAGCTTTTCATCATTTCCATCGTGCTAGGGGAGGTTTAGATTGGACATTAGGAAAGATTTCTTCAGTGAAAGGGTTGCCAAGCCTTAAAACAGGCTGCCCAGGGAAGTGATGGCGTCACCATCCCTGGAGGTATTAAAAAGACGTGTGGGTGTGGCACTCTGGAACATGGTTTAGTGGTGGGCTTGGCAGTGTTAGGTCTGTAGTTGGGCTCAATGGTCTTAAAAGTCTTTTGCAGCCTAAACAATTCTGTGATTCTATGATCATTTCTTAACGTGAAATTGTAAATATCTAGTAAAAATGCAATGTACTTGATCTGAGAAAAATAGCTACTGATTATGAAAAGCACCTGTTTTCTAAAGGTGCAATTGTATGCACAAGGAGCGTCATGCAGTCCACGGCATCTAAGTCGTGACTAAGTCTATCACTTAGCATTTGTTTGTTTGCAGCTATTAATAAGGAAGAGGCACGTACGATTGGGTATGATGCTAATGAGTTCTTGGACTTCGCATCATCTGATATTTTAAGGTACGGCTTTTGCCCCTTACTTCAGATACTGTAATAAAATGGTGTCCTCGAGAAACCTAGGCAGACACAAGACAGTTTTAGTGGTGAAGTCTGTTCTTAGCTGCTGAAAGGGCTGGTGAGGAATGTCTTTCTGCTTAGCTCCGGCTCTTGCTCTTACAGGCAGCCCTCGATCCTACTACCACAGGCAATTAAATCCTCTTCCACTCTCTCATCCGTGGTTACCCAGATTGCACCTTCAAGCCAATAGTAACAAGTACATTTTCCAAGCCTTCTGCTCTTTCCAAGAGCAAAATAGTTTTAAACAAATAAATGAATACAACAGTGGCTTTCTTAGGGGAGAAGCCAGTTGTGCCTAGAGAAATGTAGAAGTCGTTACGTAAGGAGATGCCAAGGATTACAGAAGCAGGATTGATGAGTTTTAGCTTATCCTGTGAAACCTCATGAGAGCAGTTGCAGCATGAGACAATGCTACACACACTGCAAGAGTTTATTTGCACCTTTGACGTAGCTGTAATGAATTGTGAGAATCTACCTGGAAAGAAATGTGTTAGATACGCGGCTCTTGAGCTCTCTGCTGCAGTTAGTTCACTGCACTCCGCTAGCTGGATGGCAGTAGGTCGGACTCATCAAATAGTAAAGGAACCAGACCCTAAGTGACTGAGGTCATCTGAATGGGAAGCAAATGGTTCTTTTATCCTTCGTGTTTCCAAGTTCTGTAGCGCTGGCACCCACCTTGCAGAGCTTAACTTCTTTTTACTCTATTTCCAGCAAAACATACACGCTACGGGAGAGCCCGGATGCTGTTCTTGCGCCTCGCTCCTCCTATCAAACAGTTTGGGAAATGTTTGCTAACCAGCCTGAATCGGAGAGAGATTCTTTTCTGGAAGATGTTTTCCCAGGTGGTTTCCTCTGGGGCACGTCCACAGGTGCCTTTAACGTTGAAGGAGCTTGGGCAGAGGATGGGAAAGGAGAGAGCATCTGGGATCAGTTTGGGCACGCAGGTCGTTTCCACATGAACCAAACAGCAGACGTGGCGTGTGACAGCTACTATAAGACCAGCTATGACGTTTACCTGCTTAGGGGTCTTCATCCCCAACTGTACAAATTTTCTGTGTCTTGGCCTAGAATTTTCCCTGCTGGCACCAACGAGACCATCAACTCCAAGGGTGTTAGTTATTACAACCAATTAATTAACCAGCTGCTAGACTCTAACATCGAGCCCATGGTGACTCTGTTCCACTGGGATCTCCCGCAAGCTCTTCAGGCTGTTGGTGGCTGGCAGAATGAGAGTATCATAGATGCTTTTGTAAACTATGCGGACTTCTGCTTTGCCACTTTTGGGGATCGAGTCAAGTTCTGGGTCACTTTTCATGAGCCTTGGGTTATCAGCTACGCTGGCTATGGCACCGGAGAGCATCCTCCAGGAATCACTGACCCAGGAGTAGCGTCTTACAAGGTAGGGACACAGCATTAACTAGGGTCCTGCAGCTGCCATGGTTGGGTTGTTCTCCTCTGGTGGTTCTATACTTTAACTATGTTCAAGGCTAAAGTGGCCTCTGAGACAACTATTTGCTTGTTGGATTTATGATACTTGCAAAAAGCTGGGGTAGTTCATGGGTGCTAGAAGTCTTTATTTTATTTTGCTATTCCGAAAGCTGGTATTGATGAATATCCAGATTCTTCTGCTTAATCCAAAACCTGCCACGCTCTGACTGCAATGGTTTGTTTTGCCAAGGTTTCTTCCTTTGGACAGAGGCGACATTCTCACATGGCAATAATCTGAATGCTTAAGAGTTCTTGTGCACAGCAACGTCACACACACACACACACACTCCTCTGCTTTCTGCCCCCAGGTGGCTCACACGATTCTCAAGGCTCACGCCAAGGTCTGGCACCTGTATAATGACAAATACCGTTCTCAGCAGCTGGGAAAGGTGGGGCTGGTGCTGAACTCGGATTGGGCTGAACCCAAGACTCCAACCAACCCTGAGGACGTGAGGGCATCTGAGAGGTATTTGCAGTTCATGCTGGGCTGGTTCGCTCACCCTGTATTTGTTAACGGTGATTACCCAGATCTCCTGAAGGCTCAGATCCAGGCAGCAAACCAGCAGTGCTCCACAACAGTTGCACAGCTGCCTCAGTTTACAGAAGAGGAGAAGTCCTTGGTGAAAGGGACTGCAGATTTTTTTGGCCTTTCCCATTACACTTCCCGCCTGGTCAGTGCCGTGACTAATGGGACCTGCACCGCAAGCTTCGAGAGCATTGGGAGCTTCTCCTTGCACGTAGATCCTTCTTGGCCGCAGACTGCCTCTTCTTGGATCCGCGTGGTCCCTTGGGGATTAAGAAGGCTGCTGAAGTTTGTGTCCCAGGAATACACAGGAACAAAGATCCCGATTTACATAGCAGGGAATGGTATGCCGACAGACGGCGTGGGGGATCTGGTTAATGACACTCTGCGAGTGGATTATTTCCGTCGGTACATCAATGAGGCTCTAAAAGGTATGGAAAAATTGTAATTAATTATTATTTTTTTTAAAAAAATAATGGGAACTAGTCCTTCTATCACTTGAGTGGTGGTTAACTTTAAAACATCACCACTTGCATAGTGGTATGAGCTGCTTATTGTGTATGTAGCGTGACCTCATACACTTCAGCCTGTGTGGTGTCCAGATACAGAACTCTCCAGTCTCTTTAGATATGGGAGAAGATTTTTCATATGTACAGATAAATGTAGCCTGGACCCTAACGTCAGTCCCTCTGTGAGAACAGTGTTCTTCTAATTCAGCTCCCCTGAAGATGTCTTGCCTGCAGACAGGCTCTTGCCTGCAGAGATCTCATAGATCAGGACTGAGCGATGTCTTCAGTGATTAAGCAGATCTTTACTGCCTGCTGTAACTCAGGTAAAAACCATGGGTAGAATTTTTAGAGAGATATTTATATCTTAATCGTTTCGAGCAAGGTTCAAGGTATGCTTGTATCTTTGGAAACTGTGTATCAGCTGACGTCAAAGTAATATTAGTGACTGCAGTTCTGGACAGGTGTAGAGATTGGAAATTTCAAACAGAGATTTGACTGATGCTCTCCTGGGACACCCAGATCAATACTGCCAGGAAACTTTATTAAATATGCTGCATTAAATAGGTTGGTGATCAGTGTGCAGCATTTGATCTTCTTGACCTAGTTCGCAACATCTTGACAGAGGTGTTAAAAAAGCTACAGAAAACACGATTTAGCGTTGCCACGGTGCCTCAGCAGAAGTAAAGAAGATGGACTGCGCGTGGGAGAGGAGCTTTGCTGGAATGAGAGGGATTTTGTTACAGGCAACGCGAGGAGGGATGCTGGACTTGCCTCTGCTGGTGTTGGAGGTGCTGTTCTGCTAAAAGAAACTCCTGTGCTCAGGGAAGATAGGCAAGCGCTAGATACACCAAATGCTTCAGTTTAACTGCAGTATTAAATCTAAAAGCGCACCACATGCCTAGACTGAAGAATTGTGCTTGAAAACAAGAACACGGGAAAAGGGATAGCGGTGGCACAAGTGTCCTGTACTCAAATATCTCTTGGCTAATATTTCTTTTCTCATGCTTTTATATCACTAAGCATTTGACCCCCTGATTTTCTTGCCAGGTACTTTTAATTGTTTGGGGTGATTATTTTTTTGCCTAAAAGGCCATTTGTCGGTGTTTAGTTTATCACACTGTTACCCTCAGTTGTGTTTCTTATTCTGTGCTGCGTTCAGAAAATGTTCAGATGAATAACGGTGTCTTCTACTGTTTCTGTGACAGCGGTAAAACTAGACGCAGTTGATGTTCGGTCCTACATTGCTCGTTCCCTGGTCGATGGCTTTGAAGGCCCAGAGGGGTACAGCCTAAAATTTGGGCTGCATCATGTGAATTTTGAAGATAGCAACAGAGCAAGGACTCCCAAGGCATCTGCTTATTTCTATTCCAGTGTTATTGACAAAAATGGTTTCCCCTCCAACATCTCGGACAGATTTTCTACGCCAGTGGTGTTTGACTTGCCCGTGCGGTCAAAGTTGCCAAATTTACCTGCATCAGAAGTTCCCTCCAAGGCAAAGGTTGTCTGGCAGAAGTTCTCATCTCAAACAGACTTTGAAAGGGACATGTACTTTTATGGGTCGTTCCCAGAGGACTTTACATGGGGTGTGTCGTCTTCTGCCTACCAGATAGAGGGAGGCTGGGATGCCGATGGCAAAGGACCCAGCATTTGGGATAACTTCACCCATGTTCCAGGGAATATCAAGAATGGCGATACCGGAGATATAGCTTGTGACAGCTACAACAAGGTGGAGGAAGATATATACCTGCTGAGAGCCTTAGGGGTAAAGAACTATCGTTTCTCCCTGTCCTGGCCTCGAATTTTCCCCAGCGGAAGGAACAACTCGATAAACAGCCGCGGAGTTGACTACTATAACCGACTCATTGATGGGCTGGTCGCCAACAACATCACTCCAATTGTCACTCTCCACCACTGGGACCTGCCACAAGCTCTCCAGGACATCGGTGGCTGGGAGAACAACGAGCTGATCGACCTGTTTGATAGTTTCGCAGACTTCTGTTTCCGGACCTTTGGGGACAGGGTGAAGTTCTGGATCACGTTCAATGAACCCCAAGTCATTGCCTGGGCTGGCTACGGCTCCGGGGAGTTTCCACCCAACGTCAAAGACCCTGGCAGTGCTCCCTACAGGGTCGCCCACATCTTACTGAAAGCTCACGCCAGGGCCTACCACACCTACGACGACAAATACAGAGCCAGTCAGGGAGGGATCATTGCTCTGTGTCCCAACATTGACTGGGCTGAGCCGAAGTCACCAAGCGACCCCAGGCACATAGAAGCCGCAGACAGGTACCTGCAGTTTCTGGTGGGGTGGTTTACGCATCCCATTTTCAAAAACGGAGACTACCCCGATGCCATGAAGTGGAAAGTTGGGAACAGGAGTGAGCTCCAGAACCTGCCATCGTCTCGCCTTCCAGTTTTCACAGCAGAGGAGCGTGAATACATCAGGGGCACGGCAGATGTTTTCTGTTTCAACACCTACACCACCAGCATCGTAACCCACGCGACAACCCGGCTGAAGCCCTTCTCTTATCAGTATGACCAGGAAGTTTCAAGAACGGTTGACATCTCCTGGCCTTCCTCAGCTATCACTTCCCATCGGGCTGTGGCCTGGGGGCTGAGGAGGCTGCTGAACTGGATCAAAGAAGAATACGGAAATCCCCCAATATACATTATTGAGAACGGGGTGGGGAAAAAGACCAAGTCAGATGTTGATGACAACAGCAGGATATTTTACCACAAAACGTACATCGATGAAGCTTTAAAAGGTACCAGTGTTTGGGGTTTTTTTTGTTCTCCTGGTGTTGTGTGTCACCTCTCTAGATTTCTGGTTACTTTATTCCTTTGCAGAGTAGTTTTCAGAAGTGATTGATACCAGTCTTTAAATATTCTGAACATGATGTAAGCTTGGTATTTCTTTTTGTGGTCTCCTCTGTGTGACCATTTGTGCTCTGTATCCTCCAGCTCTGAAGAGTGTCTTCATGAGCCCGGTTGAGCAGTGCCAGCTTTATGAAGCTGGAAATGTGTATGTGCTTGCAAGTGAATTCCTTGTGGTTCATGTAATGCGTGATTATACTGCTGATGCTCTTCCATTTGTTTCTGGTCTTTCAGCTTGCAAGCTGGACGGTGTTAATCTGAAAGGATACAACGCTTGGTCTTTCATGGATAGCTTTGAATGGTTGAATGGTTACGATCCAAGATTTGGGCTGCACCAGATTGATTTTGACAATCCCAGCAGGCCAAGAACCCCAAAGCGCTCGGCTGTGTACTATGCAGAAATCATCCGCAATAATGGCATCCCGATGCCAAAAGAAGATGAATTTTTGTATGGAGAGTTTCCGAAGAACTTTTGCTGGAGTGTAGCAACTGCAGCATATCAGGTGGGGAAAGCGAGATGAACTCTTGAGTATCTGCAGGCAATTAAATTTGCTTCAGACACCTACAGCTTTTGTAACCTTAGGTTTTACTGTAGTTGAGAGTTACTGTAATTGAGGGCTGGAAAAGGGAGGAACTTGGAGATATTTAAGGGCACGGTTATACCACACAAATTGAGAGCAGCATGGGCTTCACAAGAGCCAGCCCACATGGAGCAGCAGGTGACCTGAAACAATACCTGTGCTGCCACATTGCACTTTGCTAACACGTCTTACCTTGAAGCCAAATAAGTCTGACCAGTTTGGTGCAGCAAAACGTTGCTAGTTCTACTCTTAAGCTGGTAAAGTCAAAATACTGCGTGGTGCTACAAAGACTAACAGGTTGAATTCTTTGCTAGGCCAAGACTTAAATTTGGGGTTTACTAACAACCCTCTCCCCCCTCATCTTCAATTACAGATTGAGGGAGGATGGAGAGCAGATGGGAAAGGACTCAGCATTTGGGACAAATTTACTCACACTCCCTTGAGAATCAGCAATGATGACACCGGAGATATAGCTTGTGACAG
>WEIS01005004.1:237-10758 GCA_013389965.1 Todus mexicanus | reverse complement strand
ATAAGACTTGTTCTCAAGACCCTCCACCAGCTTGGTTGCTCTTCTTTGATTTGTTTGCATTTACATATGAGCATATGAAAGACAGAAACCTAGTTATCCTTCTGAAAAACACCACAAAGGGCAAGAATGTCTCTAAAACCAGTATGACTACAGCTGCCACATGGGTATAGCACTCAGCCATAGCGTTTAGGGTCTAAAAATGTGGTATCCATAAACCTTAAGTCAGTGGCAACATTATCACTAGCCACACCTGTGTCCAGGTTTCCTCCAATATGCCCTAAATTTACTCTTGGCTCTATATTACAGCACCCAAATAAAAACCAGTGGTGTGCAAACGAACATGAGGGCACAGTACAAAGTGGCTGCAGTGCTGACATATAAAGTTAAAGCTGTGCTGGGGCTACACTTGACATTCACTGCAAAAGCCCAACTTTTGGGTAGCACAAGTATTTTCACATCATGCTTTATCCTTCTTGACCAGCCTTTGATGTCAGTTCTTGTTTTAGGCTCCTGTGAGAGGTGCACTGAGCTATATTTGGATAGATTTATACACTGTGGGTGCGCCATCACAGTACTTGTGACATTTCAAAAGTGTATGGTGGGATTGCAGGGTCCATTTTTGCTGTCTCCACTTCTGCCATTCCCTGCTGAATAGGAGCCCAAGAGCTTGTATTGAAACCCGGATGTTATCTCCATTGCTCAGAAAGGCCACAAAGGAAAAGTCTGGAAACTGATCCAGCTCCTGGAGGTTTAATATTCATTCTGTTGGAGTGGAAGATGTGAAGTATTAACTATTTAAAGGCCGTAAAACTGAACATAAGGTGACAGGTCAATAAATTTCAGGAGAGTGTTTCTATTTTCCCACAGCATTTGTATTTTTCCAATAGCAGTACTAATCTTTGGATTTACTGATGCTTCTTAAAAACATTTACTTTACAGACTTAAAATTCCAAAATGGAGACAAACATCATGGCTGATATTTAGTAGTACTACCTATTTCACTGTGGGTAACGAGACTTTGCTTTCGAAGTATATTTTAGGTTAATAACTAACAGCAGAGCAAGTAGTGATCTCTTCCCCTGCAAACTTGTCTGGTGCTTTTGCACACAGAGAGCCTAAAGAAGGGGAGCAACTGGAACAGTGACAATATTTCAAGAACGGACAGGCTTTCAACCAGCCTGAACCAGCTTATGTTTGGGGAGGAAGGACCTACAAACTTCCTGTACAAAACTTTAGTTTTAGTCTTTCAGATGAAGAGGACTCAAATTTAATATAAACAATGAATAAAACTATCACTAATTCAGGCCGGTATCTACGTTCATATGACTCCAATTTTCATTTGTAGGAACTGCTCTGTATGAGCTCTGGGCACCAAACTATCCGAGATAGTTTTATGACCAATTCAACACTGCTTTGCAGGACTTAGATGACTGCATAGAATTTCTGCATTTTTGGGTAACAACACCTTTTCAGAGCATGAACAGCACTGACAGAAAACATTTAAATCAAGCTGAATTCTCTAGCAACGTGCCTTCCTAATGATGCAAGTCCTCACCTCTTTAAAAGTGTGTGCCATTTTGGTGCATCACTATTTTGAATCAGCTGGGGATCGGGAATATGGTGGAACACATGGAAGAACATGAATTTTCCTGTAGTTCTGCATATATAAAATTGATTTTGTCTTAACTTTGTGTTAAATACAAGGTGGGATACTGAATCTGAGGATCACATTCATGAACAGCTCAACTGACAAGCCAATACATTTTGTCTGCTGAAGTGCAGTCAGTCCCAAAAGACTAACCATTACCTCATTATGACAAATTGCAGTTATTGGTATTAAAACTTGGACTTTGATGTAAACAAACATTAACGTCGTGAGAGTTTGAGAATGTATTCTGAAGAGTGCAACAAAAGAGTAATTTAATCTGTGAAGTTAGTACATAAACCTCTTCAGCCTTTTTAAACACAGCTCTATACAGACTAATTACAGATACATTATACCCGCAGGAAAAATATACCCACAGAACTTGTGAGCTACTTCTGATGATGATTTTAGTTCTTCTGTTGAACTGCTCATGGTATAGACTTGCTCACATTAATGCCAACACTGTCCACAATCTTAAAGTTTCTCCTGTTGTGCTCTGCTGAAGCCCTCTCAGAGTCTGATTGTATTATTACATAAAAAGGCTCTTCTCTTATTAAAACCAGAAGTTCGCATTCTCTCTTGAGGCCTGATATTTATGATCAAGCATTTCATGCCTACTTCTCTTGCCCTAACTCGTCATTTGCAACAATGCTGGTGTTAAGTGACTACGAAACCCTAGTCTCTGAAGTAATCAGATTTTCAGGCCCTGCACCCTACGTCACATGGAATCATTTATTGCAGTACAATAGGAAATAAGGCCACTATGCGTAACGGTATTTCTGGGGGAAGAAATGTTCCTCATTGCTCAGTAACAGTACACCCAGCTGATTATACATTGTAAATTGTGCCTTTAGGAATTAATGGCTTTTTGCATTTAGGATAAGCAGAACAGAGAGGGAATGACCAAAGTAAGTGCACAGAGAGAAAATATGCAGGGTACCAAGTTCCCACTCAAGCACCTGGTCACATGGAAATGCCTAACTCCCAGATCTGGCTGATACGGGGCAGCTGAAAGAGCTGGGCTATGAAGAACCAGAGAAGCTCCATCGCAGCCTAATAAGCCCAGCAAGCTGCTCAGTCCCTTCTTCCCACACAAAAACCTCATAGCTCTGCTACCAGCCTCAGCATCTCCTTGTACCCAACCTTTGCGGTGACCTTTGAATACAAGTAAGAGAGATTCAACAGTAGATGGCTAAACTGAGCCATGTGGGCTATTCCAATCATTGTGGTTTGTTGTATTATGTCTTTGAATGTCAGAGCTTAGCTTAAGAGGCACTTCATTTAGTCTTGTTGAAGTCGTAGAGAAATAAAAAAGGCCCAAGACCCTCAATTTTCAAAATGTAATAAAAAGTGTTTGAATACACACTTTAATATAGTTTCTGTGGCACTTTTGTAAAATACAGATATATAATTATAGGTATAATGCATATATAGCATTTACTATATTGATAAAAAGCTAGTCTTTTCACAATGACACACCAGTAAATATTTACAATATGATTCAAATTTTAAGGATCAAATGTTTCAAACAATATTGTGTGGTTATATGATAAGAATAATTTGAGGAAAAATAAGAGACCAGTTCTAAAAAATTCCCAGATGATGAAGTACATACTCTTGCCAGGAGCACCTCCATGAACATCCACACACAACCCTTTTTTACCCCCTTGTAGGAACAAGCATGATACAGGTCTTCCATATTTCTACTTAGTCACAGCCCTTAGGATGACACAGATGATACCTTTATCCTTTTTGAAGTACAAATTAATTGTACCTTTCTTCCCATTTAAGATGAACAGTATTTACTATACACATGTTCCTTGCTAATTTAAACCAACAGAACTATGACAATTTACATAGCTGAATATTTGCCCACCTTCTACACATCTTAGAACCATTTCACAAATGATTAGTGTGAGCTTTTTAAAGTGTTTTTAGCACTGCAGGTCTTTGCTAAGACACTGCAATGCCAAAACTAGCACAGACTTGAAGTACATAAATGCTCTTTTTTATTCTCATACATGAATGCTACCTAGCCATTCATCTGTAATGTACTGTCCACAGTACAGCAGATGTAAAGATTATCTTCATCGTCAATGTACTGTCACCCTTTCCTTAGAAGCAGTGAAGTGCTATTATCACATTTTACAGAAAAAAAAAAAAAAGAAAAAAGAAAGAGGCTGAGTGAATTGCCCAAGGTCACTTGGGAAGTTTAAGACATCAAAGAAGCAAGCTCACATCTCAATTGCATCCTCTTGTCTCTTCAGCTTTGAATGAGAACTTCTGTGTGTCTTCTTTAACGTAAACAAATACGTAGCTACCAGAAATAGACTTCTCCAGACACAGACTTAGACTTCTGTGTTCTCTCTTCTATTCCCAAATAATAAGACGAGATAGCGAGAGGGATGTTTTTGCATGCATTATCTCCATTCCACTGAAGAAATGCGCTGCAATGAGTCTGCCTTGAAGTGGGAGTGGTTAAATCCACTGTTTGCCAGAAAAGACATAGGAACTCTTGAGAAACAAAACAATCCACCTTCACCAAAAAGATCTAACAAAGAAAAACATAAAATCTGAAAGGCCTTATTCTCCTTCCGTGATGACTGGGAAAGCATTTTCAACTGCATTTGTACCCGCTTTCTAATGCCTTTACATTACCTGCACAATACAAAGGAGGCTAAGCATACTGTTGAAGGCAACCTGTTCTCTCAAGCATTAAAATCTGTTGCACAATCTCCATGGTTCAGCTCCAATAGATGAGCAGCTGAGAGGCAGCTTTTGCAGCAGGGCTGATACACACCAGGGCTGTGGAGGTGCAGGTGAGGGCAGAAATTTCACTGCGACAAGTGTCTCCCCATGCCCTTGTCACCCTGGAGAAGGCTGGTCAGGAGTAGGTTGTGATCTGCGTTCTCACAAGCACTATTTAAAACCAGAGCTGGGAAGGAAGAGAACCTCTCCAATTCCAGGGCAAAAACTGACTGAGAAAGAGGGGAGCAGGGAGGCAGCTGTGACAAAGTTTCCCTTCCAGAAACACTTGTGGGCAAACTGGGTCATCCGCCCAATTGATACAGATAATGTATTTATGAGATACTGAGGATGGAGGACTTTTTGCCCTTATTTAAAAAAAAAACAAACAAGAAACCCAAAGCACAACACACACACAAATGGGTAAAACCAATAATGGAATTTCTCATCCTGCTCACTTTTTTTTTTTCTAAATCAAACCTGCATTTTCTTTTAAAAAAGTAAAAATACAAAAACAAAGATACATTAGAACATCCTACTGTCCAGTAAATGTCTTACAGGCAATATTTATGGAGGAAAAAATGCATCAAGCCCTTCCTTTGACAAAAATGAAGCACCTCAAAGTTCATTATGTAGCAAGGAATGCTGCTTCTTCTGCTGTTGATCTAAATTACTCCTATCACCACAATCTGAATATGCGTTATTTTTCTTCAAATAACTAATCCTAAATCTAGACTAATGCTGAAAAAAAAAAAATCCTAGTGAGAATGCTGTGCCGTTGATAAGCTAAAAACAGCATATCATGAGAAGGCAAACTAATCTTTCCGTTTACTTTGTAAATAATCCATTAGCTAAACTTCTATTTTAGGCTGGATGCTTGATGCTTAACACTTAAAAGTCCAAATACCAATCATATCCCTTATAACAGAGAAGAAACTTGTAAAATGCCTTTGGTGCATCAGTTTATCATCGTATGGATGTTTTAAAGAAACTCACTAGTACTATAGGAAACATAAGTGGGCTTGTTTGTTTTGTTCAATACTCCAAGTGTCATTTCATTCTTTAAAGGGGTTAGAACAGAGGAGGGGGCAAGGGGAGGAAGTCTTAATTTGTTGCATATGTCCCAACGTGTTATACAACTAAGTGTATTATACCAGAAAACTAAAGCAGTCTGCACTGCAGCAAACTCTGTGTAACTCAAAATAGGAGAATAATCTGGCCACAAGCAAGTCAACAATTCAGTGAAACTTCCTCTCATATTATATACACACACACTTTACAAACTACATTGAGTGTCCTTTCATATTCCAAAAGAAATACATTGTAGACACCAAACATACTGTACTTTTACTTAAAGGCTTCATCAAACCATATGTGCAGACACTTGAGAAGACGAGAGTGTTAAGCTTCCTAGGGTCCTAGAGTCAAAGAAATTCTGCTGCCCCCCACTGCTAAGTAAGTGCACTCCTTCCACGGGGGGCAACATCTGCCGATCCGTCATGGTTCCACTTGGCGAGGACCCCAAGAAACTTCCTTGGGAAGAAACGATTTTCTCAGGACTGGCAGCCAGTTTAGGGGATGTGGAAAAGTTATATCCATAGAGCGCACAGGGACTGTGCAGTCTAAATGTATTGTAGGAGCCTTGGTGGGTTTGATTAGTGGTGAAGGCATTGCTGGATGGGGATGGCATAATGTACTGGAGCTGCGGAGACATCCCTGAAATCTGCATAGACAAGCCAGTCTGCGGGCAGCTGAACGCATCCCCATCATTGCCACTCATAGACATATTCACAGTTGTGCTACTCGACACACCGACATAGGAGGGAGTCCTTGGGGGTGCAAACGTCTCACTGGTTTGGTTTGTCAGCCTGTTGTAGGTTTCAGCCAAAGAAGTGCTGTATCTGTTCAGGGTCAAGCCTGAGCGGGCACAAGCTGTGTAGTCAGCTGGAGCAAGGCTACAGAGCTGACTAGTGTTGGGACTGAGGTGGAAAGCTGGAGATGAGCAAGGGGAACCCGTTAAAAGGTGAGGGTGGGTAGACGGTACTCCACTGCCAGATCCCTGGAGTAAAGTAGAGGAACCTGCATTTCCTGGAAGAGAATGTTACAGCGTAAGAAGCACATTGGGAAAAGTTCACTTTCTAGGTGACAGATCAAGACCTTGGTCTTTTATAACAATCCTTAACCTGAAACACAAGTTCAATCAAAAATATTGTACCTATGTGTGCGGGGGGTGGGGTGTATGGCACATGCATATTTTTGAAGAAGCAGCCTAACCAAGAAAGAGGACATAAGTTATGCTTTTGCAACCATCACTCAGAGCTTAGAGCTCCTGCCCCAAAGGTTAACTACTCCATATCTAACACTGCAACGGCAGCTAAGATGTAGCCAAGTGTATTCTTCAAAATGACAAATTTTGTGTTCTCTGTGCCCTAGCTACACCCTGAAGTGCGTTTCAAACCCTCTGTGCCTGACCGCCACTGTCAGAGCACCAGCTAAAGAACCAGCTCCTTAGCTCAGAAGACAGAGGCTCCCAAAGTTTAGCAGCTTCTGCGAAGTTCACAACTTCAGAACAAAAATTTCAGAACAAAAACCTTCGTACTTCAAACCAAAAACTTCAGGACAGCTTCAGGAAAAGCTTAGGCTGAGTATTGCACATGGCTTCTTCATTTTTTTAACACGTAGGTGAAGGTGTAGTTTTGCAGCAAACTGTTTATTTACTGGTATTAGAACCTTTTTACATGACAAATAAGAGTGCTTAATGCTCCTGGAAATGCATTGCTTGCTGCAGGTGAAGCCTTTTCTCAGGACTTCAGTTTCCCAGCTGCAAGAAACATTTCCTTTTCTTCGAGACTGTACCTCCCAAAAAATGAGCATGGAGAAACTAATTTGGGCCTTTCACAGTCTCTCAGGCAGAAGGTACTTAACAAGGAAGATTCTCCTGTTTGTGAATCACATTAACAGTCAGACAGCTTGATGCTGTACAGAGCTACACTGTCAATAAGGTAACAGGTTTTCATGATAGGTGACCTAGTAAAAAGAAAAATACATTATTAGTGAACTCTGTCCGCTGCTTCTTGTTTTTGTTCTGTTGACTGGACACCACAAGCTCAAAGCACCATGAGACACAGTCATATTCCAGAAATCCCAGTGTAAGGCATTCTTATTTTTCTTCTGAACTACGTCAACATTTCTGCTACCTGAAGATGGGCACTTCTAGCATAAATAACCAGGACAAATTTCTAACAGGGTCTTTCAGCAAGTCTCTAAACCACCCCATTGTCCAAGGTATAGACAACTATAAAGATTCTGAAGCATTCCCAGTTCCCATTCTCTGAACATCAACAGCTACTTCGACAAGCTTCTTCACCTCAGGTAACAGCAGAAAAAGAAGCGGGAAGTTCATGGCAGCAGTTCCCTGCTCGCAAACAGTGCTGCTACACACACAGCTGGTCTGTCTCCTAGACAGATTAACTTCATAGTGAGTTGCCTTGCAGTCTTACATGGTCTGACGTGGTATTTCAGGTCTGATGTTGATTTCTCATTACAGGTCCTTTTTATGAGGACCATCTCTCATCCTTGTGCTCAGCCCAAAACTCTGCCAAATCTCATCCAACTTACCTACGACTTGGCAAAACCCTTCCTTTTTAATTGCCCACATCAAGCACTAATGCTCAACATTTCTCAAAGGAGTAGGCTAAGGAGAAGTTCACAAAAATGATTTCTATGTATTTCCATATTTTCTGGATTTTTGCTCTGAAGATGCTTAATGACTTTGCAATACGTTATCAAGAAAGCAGGCGGGATGCTTGCAAACGTGGTAGCAGGAAATGTTAAGAACCAGGAGCAGTATGTCTGGGTTTTGCTAGGAAAAGGCTGAGAGGTTTTCTGTATGCATCGGGTACTTTGTAATAAAGGAACTGGGAAAGGAGTACAGAGACACTCCTCTCTGTCCAAACAGGCCATTTAAATACTTCTATCCCTCACAGCACAACCACTATAATGGGGAAAGTGGAAGCCTCTGGACTGGGTAGCAGGAAAAAGCAAAATGGAGAGGCCTGTTTTTTCAAGCTCTAGGATGCAGATAGTTTGTTGGGGGTTTTACTGAAAAATTTTTAGGTCTTTAAGAATCAAGAAGGCTTTCCAAGGGAGAAATCAAATTTAATTAAGTAGCTTGCTAGTATTTATTCATTACTTAAGCGGACCATTTCTCCTCTCATTCCTTTTTTTTTTCCCCTTAAACACACAAGTAATTCCTACATTGGAGTTTGGATGTGTACAACAGAAGGCACCTATAAATGATGTCTACCTTGTGATGTAGCCAGAGCATAACACTAAGGAATAGGTTTTTCCATCTTTAAATAACTGACATTCTCCTCCACATATGATTTAATTTATCTCTAAACCTACCATTTTTATTGCCACAGTGGTTAAGCCAGCATTAGTTTTCTAACTTAAAATAACTCTGATGAGAGGTGATGGCGAGCATAGGGGTTGGTTGGTTGCTTTTTCTCTGCAAGTGACACACTCACCTAGACTTTTGTAAAGTGTCATGGGTAAATCTTTATCTTCACGCATTTTTGTTTTGAAACAACACAAAGAACAGCATTACCTTGCTTGGGTATCCCAGGTATATCTTCAAAGGTAAGTGTTCTCAGTGAAGGTCTCCAGAAGGCGTAAGACTCTACCAGAGCTTCCAGTCCCATTCTATTTAGAAAACATCATGATGACATGAAAGAAAGGTATATTTTGTCATGTCTCTGAACACTTCACCCCCAAAACGTGTAAGACTCAGTAACATTTCAGGATTATTTCTAAGGTTTTTTGTTTGGTTGTTTTTTTTCTAGAAAGAGCCTTACATCCTTATCCATGAGATCACTGTGATCTGCAGCCACTGGGCTGGCGGCACGCAAAGAGTTTCCTGATTCCACAAGTTTGGCTCTCTTTTTCAATAGTTTTGGCCTTTGGGGGAGAGTTGTTTATAGGGAGAGACTTGGCTAAAATGATATTAAACATTTTTCTAGGATGATATTTCCTTAAGAGGAACTGCTCTAACTGCCAGAGGGATATTCTCCTATTACTGCCTAGAAGAAAACTGATCCACCGACAACTTCTATTAAAAAAGGACTTCCAGTCAATACTGACGAGTTGGAAAATCATGCTTACAACACGAACAAGGTATGAGTGTATAGCTCCTTCGCTATGCAAATGTACAAAGCAATGTCCTGTCTTGGTTATTATGTGACAAGCAAAATGCCTTTAGACACTAAAAATCTTTTGTCATTTTCTTTCAACGGTGTTGTCACAAAGTATAAATAACCAAGTAGACAATCATTGCAGACAGTATCTAGAAGAATCTCTATTTCCTGACAGTAAAGGCTCATTTGTTTTCTGATGTAAGTTTATGAATAATGCACCTTGGAGGTATAATTCTGCTGTTATTTTTGGCTGCTGGGCCTGTTAAGTGTCAGGTACACACTACATACAAGTACTTGCCATTGAGTAGCAGCACTCTGTAAACTCAAATTATGCAAATAGCCCAATTTGAAGCTACCAACATGTTCTTCTGATACCGCTTCTTCCCCATTGCATTTCCAGCAGGATCACAAATGTATGTCAGGAAACATTTATAAAGTATTTATTAGCTGAAGCTGGACTAAAAAGATAGCCTTCATTTTCTGCAGTAATGGTGAATTTTCATTTCTAGTTAAATTGGAGATAAAAGCCACCTCCTGGAGGAGTGTAGCCAAGGCGATAATTTATACAAGATGCCTTCGAACAATTTCCACATTTTATCACCACCCTAATTTACGGTATCAAATGGCCAAGTCTATTTAACCAAAAAAGTTATGTTTTTCCTGAAGTATTTAAAGGGAGAAATTCTGGTTCTTTCCTGAGTAAAAGTTTTTATAGGGTCAAACTTAAGGCTCAACTGAAGAATGAAACTATTCTCAGCACATAAATTCTGTTGCACTTTGCAAATGCACAGAGAATGCTTTTAAAAGGTGAAGCTACTGATTTCTGTAAAATAGCCTGTGGGACTGAACGAGAATGATCTGAAAGGCAGCATTTTTAATTAAACAAAATTACTGCATGCAGCAGTGCAGAGTAAGAGAGCTGCAATAATTAAAACA
>WEIS01005000.1:0-10654 GCA_013389965.1 Todus mexicanus | reverse complement strand
GGTAAGAAGGAAATTGAATAAGATAAAGAGCCCAGAACACTGATCTAGATCTACTTCTGTGGCAAGCATATTATTAAGCCAACTGTTGAATGGCCAAGAATAGCAGAGGCAAGCAGAACAGCCCGTCTTTAAGCAATACTAATACAAAAGACAGGTCACTGATTTTGCAACTTCACCTGATTTCTCAACCGCATTAATGGAACCAAGTGCCTTAATCAAAAATCAAGGTATTTTTGCAAGGGGAAGTTGTTTCTCTTCAGTTTTCTGCCACAATCAGCTTCAATAGAAAGAGTGCCAGAGGTCACGTGCTGAGTTTTATCTCTCGTAAGAAAATAACCTACGCTTAGCTGCTGCAACTCATGCGCTTTTTATGGAAACAGTTGTAGCTCTGGCACAGACAGAAGTAAACTTCCACACCCACTACAAAAATGACAACCTGCCCCATCATAAAACAGTTATTTTTCAACTGCTTCCTTATGTTTTCTGCTCTGCCATCTTCCAAAACATCACCAAGCAGATGTTTACAAGCAAAGTCGTATCAGAATTTAAGTAACAGAAACCTGAAGGGCAATCTACAAGCAACATCTTTCTGTCATTTAGGTATCCAAATGCTTTTGGTGCACTTGTCATACGGATTTACTGAGCCAATGCCAAAAGATTCTGTTCAAATACATTCCCCATCAAATGCATTCGTGATTCCCCCTTACTCTTGAAATACTACACTTCAAACAGGGCACAATATTCCTGCTCCCTGATATTCTAATTCCAGAGCAGTTATTCCAAGTATGTACATTTACCCGACTGTGGAGAAGAGGTTAACTACTGTTAGCAGATATCTGCATGCTTTAATATTCATTTATCAGATGCCATGCGATACAGATGCAAAAAGAAACTCAAATGAAAGAAAAGATGGAACAGTATCCAAACCTGATGCAACCCTACCAAGCAATTACACTGGTAAAGGAGATTACGTTCAGCTCTTACAGCACAGAAGGCTCAAACCCAAAGCATTTAAGGAGCTCCTAATCAAGATGCGACTGCATAATGAGAAGACAAAAGCAACAAAACAGCTGAACCATTTTAGAAACTCATCAGGTATTAATTATTTGTCTGCCTAGAAGCCCTACTAGTGGATAAGGAACCAACAGGACTAGATATGCTGCACACAGAATAAACAAGAAGACAGTTCCTGTACCTCCAAGCTGAAATATCGTCCTAAGTTCAGATAATCACACACAGTCAACACTTTACACTGTGAAAAACACAATGATTCTCAGTTTTCCTGAGCTATTTCCAACAAACAAGGGGAGGATGGTTTGACAGGGGCACGTGTATGAACTTTCACTAACAAAGAGCTCACGCAACAAGGAATTAATATTTCAGAAGTGCGCTGTGGTGCTAATTACGGATAAACCAAAGGAGAGGGGAAGAAAAAAAAACCCCAAACACCCACACCAAACCCCAAGGTTTTAAAGCAAAAAGTACAGCAGGTTAGACTAATGTAAATTTTACAGAATAAGAACAGTTTTTCTATATGAAGTCAAATAAGAAACCATGGAAAAAGGGAATTCAAAGTCATTACCACACCAGAAAACCTATTAAGACAGTGGGAGCCATACCGTAATGAGATACTGTTCACTAACTTCCTCAGACACACGTACAAAAGGAAAAGCAATACAGCTTTACAGCATATGCATTACTACTCAAGTATCTACTACCTCCAGGAGTTCGTGTTATTTTATTGATTGAGCCTACTATTAGAACCCCTGGAGACGTTAAAGCTGAAAACGATAAAACAAAGCAAATATTTATGAATTGCCAACACATTCCACTGAGACCGAAGCTTAAAAGTAAGACCAGGTTGTTATGGATTGCAACATGCATTTCAGATGTATGTATCTTCTGGAACTAGCTCCCGATGATGAAACATTTTATTGCATATATATATATAAGGAATCATACGAACTCTCAAGTTCCAGTTTAAGTTTCTTCATACAGTATAGTTTGATGGGTCTTAAGAAGAATAACAACGCAAGCTGATTACCTTGACAAAGCCAAGCAAAACACTGAAGGAAAAAAAGGTAACTACAACACGTAGATTTAGTGAGCTACGCCCAACTCTTCGCGCTCAGTGAACCAGCTGAGACCACCAGCTGCACCCTAGCACTGAAAACATCAACCTGAACCTGGAATCCACCGCGCTCCGACCAGAGGGACGCGTCTCTCCCGTGTCAAAGTTCTCAAGAAGCCCAGTGAAAGTGTCTTCTGGCGAGCACGCAGATTAAAATTAAATGTCACTAACTGCAAACGCTCCCCAAGCCCGAAACAAAGCCCGAAGGAGCAGCAGGGAGGAGGCCAAAGCGGCGCTCGGCAAGCCCCAGCCCCAGCCGGTGGCAGCTCCCCGGGAGCCCAGCGCGGCGGGCCCGGCCTCAGCCCTGCGCCCGGCAGCGCCCAGCGGGGCCGAGACACCCGCAAACCCCCGCCCAGATCCCGCTTCCAGCCGGGGAACGCCCAGCCCGAGGCCTGCGGGGTCCCTCCCCGAGCAGGGAGGCACCGCAGCCCCCCCGAACCGCCGGGCNGGGGCGGCGGGGCGGGGTCAGCGGGACGGAGGCCGGGCGGGACCGAGCCCCGAGCGCCGATCGCTGCTCCGGCCGCCCCAGAACAAGCGGGGCTGGGGCTCGGGCGCTAAATGAACCCCCCCAAAACCAAGCGGGGAGCGGCGCTGCTGCCTCGGCCCGCTGCGGGCGGCAGGTGCCGTGCGGGGCCCGCTCGCCTCGGGGGCGGCGCCGGGGGAGGGAGGGAGGCTCAGGCCGAGTGTCCTTGAAGTTTATCTGGAACGTGGAAAGGAAAAATAAAATAAATCCCCGGTTTGTTCAGAGGCAGGAGTCTTAAAACGCCGCAGAAGCGGCTGCAGGCGGGGCCGGGCCGAGCTGCGGCCGCGGTGTCGGCGCAGGTGGAGGGGGGAGCCCGGGGTTGGTTTGGCTGCTCTGGTTGTGACTCGTGTTGAAGTGCGGAGAGTTCATGTCAGCAAAGTCCGTGAGACCGCGTCCAGCGCTGAGGCTGGGGTAGGAAACGCTGCCCTCGCCCCCCTGGCTGCTGCCTTGGGTTTATTCAGCGCTTGGCTGGTAATGGCTCAGAGACAGACCGAAATCATGGCAAGGGGGAAACAAAAACAAACGGCGGACGAGTTCTTCTAAAAGAAGTATGCCAAGGGTATTCTGGAGCAGACCCTTAAGCACTTCCAGGTCAAATACATTTATAACGTATTAAAATAAGCAGGTTTCTGCTTGATAGAGGTTCTTGCGAGGAATGAATGGCCGAGTTCCAGGGGAAAGGAAGGCAGCCTGTGTCTGAGATAAAACTGCCAAAAATGTCTCGACAGAGCTAGAGCTTCCTAGATTAAACCTTTATTTTATAACGGTGTCATCTTTCCAGGTCTATGTTCATTATGCTATGTAACAATTTGTTCTACTTGATAAAAAATTTATTTCTTTGATTAATCCACATAATCCCTTTGTATTTTTGTAAGAGCTGCTCTTCACCACTACAGCTTCGCATGTAACATACAGTGTCGTGAAGTGGCTATTAAATTGCACAGTGAGATCTCATCTTGCAAACAGATGACACCAACAGAGAAGCTGTGCAGACTTCGCTGCCTTCTGTGCTATTCCCTCCACCTTAGCAGGATCACCAGCTAAGTGTAACTTCTGCCTAGATGTTTGGGTGTTTGCAACATTACTTATGTCCCATGACTTAAGTATTCATGGAGTTGCAGCCAACAAATCATAGGTTCCTTGGATCACATGAGAAAGGGAGAGGGTGAAGTTGTAATCCAAATTACATTTAACTATAGCGTTCATATTAACTTCAGTAGGACAATGTTTTACTACAAGTGTAGAGAACAGGAGGGCCACGGCAGCACCCAAATTGATACAGAAACATCATCTTAACTGGAGAAGCTGCAGCAGTTGGTACGCTTTGTACACGCTTCCGTATCCCAGCACTTCTCTTGCTGAGATTAAATGGTCAGCAGAACTAACCCAAGTGCATATAACCCTAGGAAGCCATTTCAAGATAGCAACACCGATTAATTTGAGGTTACGATGCTACGTTCCCAGGGGCTTTTACACAATGGCATTTGTTGTTTCAACACAAGAAGTCACGAACGTAGAACTGGGGATTAAGCTGGTTCTATCAAGAGCTTTCAGCTGATGCAATGGAACAGCATTTCATCAGTCACTGATAAACTTCAAGAGGAGATGTAAATCTACACATAAATAATGATGAAATGTAAAATAAGCTACTTCACCTTAATCTCCATAAATCAAACAACAGATCTCTACTGAGTGAAATGTATTTTATTCCCAATAGTTTAATATGTTTTGCTTATTTGTGCAAAATCAGGTTGGCTTATTTAAAACCTAGTCACTTTTCATCTCCCAAGTGATGTGGGAGAACTTGCCTCACTGAATAGAAAACAGCAAAAAAAAAATCCCACGGAAACAACTACAACAATTGTCTTCTTGTATTAGCACACCAGCATTTTAGTGTGGAATGCAGCTCAATTTGTCCAAATTGGTGCTGACCGCGGAATATATATTATGACATTTGCTTAAGATAGTGGCTGTATTTTTTTAAAAAATAATGACTCATTATGGCAAAGCTATTCATTATGAAACCCTTCTTTTGTTCCTGAGATACATACCAACAGAAAGGTCACACTTGAGAGGGCTGTTATGCATACTTAAACAACAATAACAAGAAGTTCTAAGATCTAAATTGGGCAGTGATTAACTAGACATCAGATCTACATAAATCTATACAATATACATAATACAAAAAGTCACGCTGGGTGACCTGAGTGGTCACTTGGGTGGAAAGAACTCAAGTCTCCTGTAAAATTTAACTCTGTGTTATCACCAAAAAGAAAAACATACCAAAGCACTCGAAACCAGTTATGTTAGATCCTCTGTCCACAGCTATCACACTGTGCCAGGGTATCTAGTTACATTATCATCACCTTGATCAAGTGTTGTGTAAGGGAACTCAGTGTTACAGTCCTGAAGGGAGCCATAAAAAAATTTTAAAAACCTTCTTCTGTTTAAACACCCTGGTAATTGCAGTAGCTGGTTTTGAATATTCAGTCCTAAGGGTCTAGTTCTCAAATCTGGCAGTCTGTAAAAAAATTATTGCTGCTTTTTTATCGCTACATGGAGTAAATAAGTGAGTAGTTTGGAATCAAAAGTGCTGCTTGAACCTAGTGGGTGCTGGCTGCAATTCCGCTACTAAGTTGCTTGGTTTGTTGATATATCTGCAGGGTAGTGGGGATATCCTTCCTAAATACAACAGAGGACACTAACCAAATGAAGAAAATCTAGGTCGACACAAAAATTAAAAAAGGAGTCTAAAACCAAAATATCTCAGCAGTATGGAAAGGCACTTGGTAATGACTGTATTCAGAATTAAAATCACAGGATTACAAGCAAATCTAACAGCGTACGTGTGGCTGCTCACACTCACACAGGCTGTATTTACAGCTAGTGGGGATAAAGTCGTGGAAAACATGTAAGGATGCGATTAAACACATCTCACTGAAATCAAGGCAGCTTCTTACATTGCGAGCTGAACGTATGTATAAACTTAATCACGCTGGCATGGAAGAATGAAATAAGGCTTGCTCAGTAACACCCCCCTCCACCACTGAGGTCTAAGCAGCCTGAGACAGAGCTCCACAGCAGCACCGCCTGAACAGGGGCTGCCACAGAGAGCAAGTGGGAGAGGCAGCAGGAATGAAGCTGACACCAAAATTACAGTTTTACTGGACTGGGACTAGAGTCATCAGCATAATTATAGAAAAGGACAAGTACAGAAAGCAAAGTGTATCTTGGCAAATAGACATCTGTATCTGATGATAGATGTAGCATACTGCACAGGCAGCCAAGGGCAGGCGCGACAGGGAACGTACTGCAGCTGAAGTGAGAAGGTGAGCTGGCAACTAGTCTGATAGCAATGTGCAATTACTACCTGGCAGCAGCCAGAGTGAGCCCAGAACTCCCTCCCACGGACAGCAGCTGCAAAGAGGCAGGAGAGCCAAGCAGGACAGATCACGCTTTGCAACTCTGCAATACAGTCGGGAAGGGATTAGCCTTTACTCTTGCTGTAATGCTTACACTTATTACATCTAAAAGTTAGTGCTAAATATGCAATTGTTATAATGCAGGTACCGTTTGCAATCTATCTTTCCACAGATTTAGAAGCATTTAAAGCAGTGATAATCCTTTGTGTCAATGTCTTAACGCAACTACGACTAGCTGTAATGTAGCGTTTTACCTAGTTCTCTAATCTGGTTCTAAACCATGTTTTTTAGCACTTTGAAAATAAGAAAGTAACAGCTAAACTTTTAATTTTTTAAGTCAGTATTGACATCTATAAATGGAAATTTAGTTCAAGGAACTGCTGAATATTGGAGAAAGCAAGGGCTACTGTCCAGAGTGATGTCATTTTACTCTTAATCCACACACACACAATTCCTGCTCGAGTAAATTAATTCACCACCTCTCAAAAAAAAAAAAAGTGAAAATACAATCTTCAAATACAGACATAGTGTTTTACAGCTCACAACTTCTGAGTAATTACAAAAATCACAGTGTTTATTTGCAGACTACAGTTCAAATACCTTCATTATATTATTCTGACAGGTGCATTTCAGCTGCCTGGCCTTTTTCTGTTTGTTTTTCTTGATTTGTTTTGTTGTTTGTTTTTCCCCAATATATTTCTAAGCCTATTTAAAACGAAAGGAAAATTAAATCCTCACTACATCATGGTTTCAGGTCCAATCCGTTAGAGAAGGGCTTTCAGATGAGAAAAGAATGCATTCCTCCAAAGTATGTTTGATAATAATAAAAAAATCTAAAATGCATGCAGACATAGCACCCACATCCTCCCAGATTTCATCTGCAGGATGCTCAGTTTTAATGTATAAGCTGCCAGCAACTTAAAAGAGGTGTTTGTGTATACACAGCTTAATCGCTATTTAATCTTACATAAGAATACAACGGCCATTAAAATGTTCTTTTGCAAACAGAGTCACTGGTGCTAGCGAAGGTGCCAGTTTGTCTTCTACCTACAGCAACAACAGGTGTAAAAACTTGTGAAAAGTGTGGCTCTGACAATTACTGACAACTGCAGAAATGTTATGATCGGAATTCAGATTGGGGAATGTGGTGACACTGCTTAGCACTTTCTGAACAATCTTCAGTGCAATATTATTTGAAGACAAAAAAAGAAATTAATTCACCCTCTTTCTTCAACTGCTCGTTCACTTTTCCTGAGGAAGCAGAAATGACACCAGGGCCAAATCTACCAGGGACTACGTCGGTTCTAGTAGCTACTAGCAATGTCTGCTGCAGTTGAACAACAACAGAGCTCCTCCGTATTTACCCGCAGAAAATTCTCATCTTCCAGTTCAAGAATTATGAGAACTCAACAAAGGGGTTGAATCCCTTAGGGATTATATAAATCTTCATTACGTGCCTAGAGCACAGATGCTAAGGCACTGTACGCATGAGCAACAACTAAAGTATGCCAAAACACAATTTATTAGAGGTAGACTGACACTTTTTTGGTCTAAAACCACATTATTGCAAGCCCTCAGCATTCAAACAAATAGTCCTTCACTAGTTGGACGACTACTACTACTACATTTAGTCCTTCACAGCAAAAAGATTAACCACAGGAACTAGATGGATAGGACAAGATTCACTGGGGTATTCCCATCTCCTTGAAAAATCCAAACATGCCTCCCCAACAGACATGGCTGGGATGGGAAAGGCTACATCAGTTATAACAAAGTGATCCTAAGTTTATGCACAGGGTTTTTTTTCCCCTCCTCCAGAATACAGTAGTTGTTTCCTTCCCACAGCAAGGGTGGCAGGAAATGGCAAAGGAAAAATGCTGAAATAGCTGCCACTGTGCCCTGTCCCCATGGGAAGGAGAACCTTGCAAGATTGGCTATCTAAAGTCAAGTCTCTGCATCTGTAGGTAAGGGTTTACCCAATTACTTTGCAGTATTATTAAGTTCAATCTCACATCATCCGATCTTAGTGAAAATTTCAAAGTAACAACACTGTAAGGAAATGAAATACGAACAATGTGCTTTAGTAAATCTTATCTATAGATTTTACGAAGGAGAAAACTTAATCTTAGCATAAAAATAAAAGTTCAATTTATATTCGTTTACTGATATTTTAAATGGATAAATTAGAAACACCTACTGTAAAAATATGCATCAGTGAAGGAGAAAAATGCTCACCCAAGATTCAGCGTCATGCTACTCATGCAACACATTGAGTTTTACTGTGTAAACTCTAGGGGAAAACAATTAAAATCACTTGCTTTGACTACTTCAGAGCAAAATAATTTTCTAAGGGACATAACTATCCTTCAGATCAAAGTTAATCTTATCCTATTTAATTATACAGATACCAGTTTAAATCCTGCCTTAGAACACTGAGTTTACCACTGTCTTGTATGCATCTGACAGACATGTGTCATTTATTAGCCTTTTTAATTATTTTTGGAGTGGTGGTAACTGCTCTACATACATATTTTCCTTTGTGCTGTAACAATGACTCTGTGTGGCACTGTTTTGTGCATCACTACACTGTACCCGCAGCTTTAAAATGTAGTACCTGCAGTTATGGGAAAAATGACCCTTCAAATTTTCTTCTACATTTCTGAGACCTGTGAGAGAATTTTTCTGTCAGCTCCAAACAAGCTGCTACAGGAAGAGAAGTTGTTGTGGTCAACACTGCAGCTCTGTATTTCACATGGACCCGATGATCCCAAAATCTCAGAACGTCAAAGGCATGCGCCTACTATGTGGCAGGACTTCAGGACTCGAACAGCAGCTCTGAAGGGACTACAATGCAATCAAACATTTGAGACAGAACAGATTCCATTATTACTGAGGTCACTGCGCTTGGTCCCCACTCTATACACACAGTGTCATTTTATATACACTGAATTTGGTCAGAAGACCACAGATTAGGCAAAGACAGGCAACAATCAAGGTCTGCATTTCTATTCCCAGGGTACTGCTTGCCAAACCTGTACTCCTGAAGTACCAGAGTGAAAACCAAGCACGTTCCTGTGAAATGCCAAATATCCACTGACATCAACCAGACAGGGCTGGTAACAGCTTGTATCTTGCAAGACAGAAGTCAGTTAGCTAGACTGCTAAATGCCAGCTTTTAAACTCTTTAGTCTTTATGTTTAACTATTTCAAGGGGAAAAAACCCACACACATACCAAGGTTTTACACTTAAAATCTCCATACTGTCCTTCTTAAGTGAGGTGAGGATGAAGTAATTCTTATTTGCTTTTCAAAATAACAGAAGTGACAATCAAGGATAATGAAAGCACATCAAGAAACAAACTGTACAATTTCTGAACTGCACTGTTTATTTTGCTGCTTGAAACCTAAGTGACAGTATGCCACTATAATTATGGGGTTTCTTCTAAACCTTTACTACACTGCAGGTACAGAAATATACGGACACATTTTTGGAGAATTGACATTTTGCAAAATGCAGCAAACATTTCAATTTATACATGAGAAAAGGAAGTGTTCAAAAGGGTATGCATTTCAAGTTATTGCAGGTTATTTCTGTGAGAGAATTTCTGCAGGTAAAACATATTTAGATTTAACCAACAGTAACGTGTCAGTGTATTTAAAATCATGACAAAAATCTTCTCTCTGGTCATTAATTGCCCTTTGACAATTTACTACGATGTTGTATGTTTAGGGCAAGATGTCAATACAGCATAAATCCCATGGCATTTTGGTTTTCTTCTGGAGATTAAAGCTGTTTTTTTCTTGGGATAAATGCAGCAGCAAAACACAAACCAGCTGATCAAAAAAGCACTTCTGCCATAACTCCAATAATTTCAGGGCACACCAACCGACAGTAGTTTTGCCATTCCCAGTTCGTTTAAGGTTTACATCACTGCACTGTTGCCTTAAGTACGTTTGTAAAAGCTTGTTTTCTGTTAGGCCAGCTTGCTGACTACAGCCTGGTTGAGAGAATTTAGTTGGTTGGTCCATTTATCTAACGCAGTATACCGTGCACCGCCTCGCTTCTGATGATCCAATTCTAGGAGCTGGTTGACTTGATCAATTCGGCCATGTATAGTGCTAGAAGGAAATAAATAAATAACTATAAATCGCTAATGCACATGGAAATAGGAGCTAACAATAAATCAGGGTCATTTTATTCAAGAGAGACACCAAGTCCATTTCAGAATTCAGCACTTTTATAATATATTGTCCTAGGTAGTACTGCCTACTTAGTTGTCAGCATGATTGGAAATCAAATTAACTAATTCATTGGGCAATGTAGATTTTATCTGCCTAGCTATGACCCACAGAGAATGTCTGAAGCAATATGAGGTAAACCATTATTCAAAGCCAAGAAATCATGAAAAACTGAGATTTACATAAAAAGAAATTAAAATATAAACTCATGCATAGATTGTATTTTCCTCAAAAATATAAGCAGATATCCTCCAAAAAAAGACTTGACAAACTGTAGTGAAGTTCTTCCAGTCAGGGAGAGCAGACTACTGATTTGTCAACTTAAAAATGTACTCAAAA
>WEIS01004990.1:945-17444 GCA_013389965.1 Todus mexicanus | reverse complement strand
TCAGCTGAATATTTAGGGCTTGTAAGACTAGCTGCAAAAGTTACATGTTCAGAAACAATGAAGTGACTTTAGAAGCTCATGTTGGTCAAAGGGACTATTCCTCTTAAATGCTTAGGTCACTATTTTTCAAGGAAGCACTTTTATTCTTAAAATTATTCTGACTTTTGTTCTTTAAGGGTCAGATATGCATAAGCATATTAGCACCTACCAGGTTTCAGTGGGTTTTTAAGAGATGTTATTAAGATGCCTCCTGTCCTGTCCTCAGAAATAATTACATAGATCTTTGAAATTCTTTCTATCGGTCTACCCATACACTTAGATATTTTCATTTTCTAGAGCGTCTGGCCTTTTAGGTATTTGTTGGAATGCTGTCTGACAGCCTTAGCTATATTAAACAGACGCAATTGCATGACCTCCTGAAGATAAAACAAAACAAAACAACAAACTGACTTAAACAAACTTTCTAACTCATGAAGCCTAATGAGTTTGCAAGTGTAATTTTTTAATTCCTGACATATTACTGAAACAGCGTGTAGACCCTTCTCAGGAGTTAGTAAGCATAATGTGCAATGTTACCATACAGCAACCTATAGAGTCAGACCTGGTTTTCTCAGCTAAGGGAAGGCCCTTTTCAACAGACACTTGAGACATTTAGTGCCATTTGCAAAGCAGAGCTGTTAGAGTATCGTGTGATTTCCATGAAAGTGCAATGTCACTCCTCCACAATTGCACTTAATTGTGTGCTTAAGACTGCTTCTTTAGATTAATGGTTTAATGTCTTCCTGATTTAGAACACATCCTGATTTCCATTTGGCAGGGAGAGAACATGTAAAATGTAGAAAAGTAGGATAGTGGTTTTTCAGAAAGTTTTATGACTCCCTGCAGAGGTTTATTCCCCAGGAGGATTATCAGGTGCACCGAGAGAGGGCCTGCAGTGCTGAAGCTGTCTGTCTCCAGTAGCTGCAGGAGACACAGCATCCCTCTTAAGTGTGAAGCATGCTTCTCACACTCCAGTTACTGCCACCAAGTGAAGGGTCTAAGAAATATGCTGAGATATACCAGGGGAAATACGTTTTGGGTCCTCCGTCTTGGACCCTCAAAGAGAAAACAAATCACATTCTGACTTTGGAAAGATAAAGTGAAAAAAATGGTGCAAAGTCATGAAGTTTTAAGAAGGATCAACTACATGGAGTGCAAAGTATGTCAGCCCTCTTGGTCACTTTTCAGGGATGACAAGAATGACACTTGGTTTACCAACCTGTCTGTCAAATCACTGGCTGAGCTCCAGTTTGTGCTGCTTAGTTACTGACAAACAGTTCAGTAACTTCTGAGGCTTAAAATGGAGTGAAACTGGTTTTCTGGCTGGCCAGTGGTGGATAGTCACCCATTTGTAATATCCCTCATATCTGGCTCCTTTTCGTTATTTTAATTCACCGTTTCTTCCTGTCTCCCTGACAGAAAGATACACTACAAAGTAGTGACATAAAACGTAGCTCATTCTTGCACTCGCTGCTTGTTATCCCCTCTTCAGTTTGTTTGAAAGAGTGTTTTTTCTTACAAGGTTAATTGTGCTCCCTGATTCCAAGTAGAGAGAGTTTCTCATACTACACCTGTATTAGGCTACCTAGCTTGACCTCAGCTTCTGAGTAGTAAAGCAGACACATTGTTTCACTGATATAATGGTGATACCTACTCTAAATACGCTTTTTTTCCAGAACGAAATGCTTTCTTCCCCTGGTAGAGGGTACACAGCAGGGAGAAGGGCCATTTTAAACCCATCGTTATAAGAAAGATATTGAGATGCTAGAACGTGTCCAGAGGAGAGCTATCAAGCTTGTGAAGGATTTAGAGAACAAGTCATATGAGGAGAGCCTGAGAGAGCTGGGCATGTTTAGTTTGGAGAAGAGGACACTGAGGGGGAACCTCATTGCCCTCTGCAACTACCTAAAAGGAAGTTGTAGAGAGGTGGGTGTTGGCCTCTTCTCCATAGTAAATAATGGCATAACCAGAGGAAATGGTCTGAAGTTGTGGCAAGGGAGGTTTAGATTAGATATTAGGAAGAAATTATTTACAGAAAGAGTGGTTAGGCACTGCAATAACCTCCCTGGGGAGATGATTGAGTCGAGTCACCATCGCTGGAGGTATTTAAGAAACGTGTAGACATGATGCTTCAGGACATGCTCTAGAGGCAGACATGTAGGGGGTTATTTTGTGTTTTTCTAAACTCGTGTTTGTCAGGGTATTTAGGTTTTTGTTGTTGTGAGTATGATTGGACTCAGTGATCTAGGAGGTCCTTTCCAACCATGAATATTCTGTGATTCTGTTATTTCTTTCATTAAGCCCCACTTTAGGCACTATGTTTCTGTTGTCAACACTATCCTACATTCAAGTGCATAAACAGTGCATGCAACAAACCTTGATTTTTGTTCAGTAAACTACATATGGATATTAGACTGGATTTATTGACTTCCAAAATTACCAGTGAGACCATTACAACACCAGTCTTGCAGGATCCTTCTTGGTAAATTGCAATTCTGACATATTCAAAGCCATTGCAAGCTATCCTTTAAAAAGACATTAGTGTGAGTACCAGGAGAAAATATACTCCGGGGCTGTAGATGACTTGATGTGATTTCCTTGATTGTATCTTTTTATTTATGAGGCATAATTTATGACTGCTGAAAAGCAAACTAAAATGAGTGATGACTAACTACAGCCAAAGTAATAAATCAGAAGCGGAGAAAGAAGTGGTGATTTTGATCGAATCTATTGAATTAGCTGTTGCCCTTAGCCATTACAGGTATTGGAAAGACCTTTTAATATCTGCTTATCCCTCTCATGGGAACTTGGTAACCATCTCATTATATACCCATAGGAAACAAATTATTTAATTTTCTACCTTTTAGAGTTAAACCTATTTACATCTCTCATTAATTACTGGTGTTATACTCTGTTATATGAAATGAGCTTCCTTTAGAATTTGGTAATTTTGTTTAAGTCTCAAAGTGTTTGCCTCTTGTCTTTCCCTTTCCCTTCCCCAGAATGGGGAGATAAATAGCAATGTTAAGAGGTTCAAATTATGACAGTGCTAGAAGCCTGGACCTAAAAACTATCCTATTATATGTTTATGGTCCCCCTAAAGGTGCTAACAATATTGAAGAGGGAAAGGTATGGGTCTGAGGATGGACAATCAGAAAGAACACATTTGTTTACCACCTGTTTGTACCTCTGGTCATTACCTGGACATGATACTTTATTTCCCTTCCCATTGCTCTGTTCCCTGTAGACTGCAACCACTTTTGAAACCTTCTACTTTGTGAATACCCACCTGACACTGCAGTGCCCAGATGTAATTTCATTATCCTAATACTGAATGAATGCTAGATTTCAGAAGACAGGCTTTGTGCTCTGAGCTGTGCTGATGTTGCATAAGTAACTCCAAAATACCCAGCACGTATGCAGATCACTTCTGATGAGAAGACAGACTAGTGAAGAGCGCTGCAGCTGATGGTGAGAGGGAGCTACTGTGGTTTTCTCTAAATTTAGCAAGGCGAGATTATGGTCTCTTCAATTTTCTTGCAGACTGCTGTTGGAACGCAACTGAAAATTGGGTGCTATGTTTCTGAACTTACTGATTTCATATCTTATGTAACCTTAAAATGTCTTCCTAGCATGGAAAATAATTATGCTATGAAACTCTGCAGTTATGTAAATGTAGGGTTAGAAATTGAACAAATCTGACTCAAGAAATCCAAAGCGAAGTCTCAAAGTAGTGCTTTGCCTTTGTGGCCTCCTTAAAACAAACAATTCTAGAAATAGAAGAGTGGTATGAACTCCTCTCTGCTACCATTTATCTCTCCTGCATGCACCAAGTAGTGCCAGTATTGAATCCTTTTGGGAAGACCAGCAATCACAAGTGTGTGCAGTCCGTGGATGCTCTAAGGGCAGAGACCTAAGTCATACCTGACTTTACAGTCATAAGGAGTTATGTGCACATGTGAAAGACATGACTTGGTCTGACCCTGTGGTTCCCCAGAACTTACAGCACTACCTAACAGCCTGATAGCTCTAAGCAGTGCTCAAAGCTGAAGGTAAGTAGTTATTTACTAATGCGACTTTTTTTCCATGCAAAAGGCTGATTTCTGAGTGCTTGCAGGAGCTCACTGCAAGCTGATGCCACATACAGAGCTGAGATCTTGTCTGTCACACAGGCAGCTGTGAGGGACTGCAGATTAACTGCAATGTGAAGCGGTATGGTGCACTGTGCCTGTAGGATGTGGTGGCAGCCAGGAATTGCTCCTGGTCAGTAGTCACTCACTCTCCTTTTGGTTGATTTTGTGCAAGCAGGAAGGGTGAGCAGCATCTGGCCTCCGTGCAAAGCAGAGGATCCCAACTCTCCATGACCTGGGAAGTCAGCAGGAGCTCGGGACTGCTGCCTTCAGGCAGGCAAGCTACTTTCGGCCAGTCCACTCTTCTGCCTCCTGCTGCTTTACCAAGCTTCAGCAGAAGTGGAATGAGAAATCTCCAGTAAGGGAGAGTTTCTCATTCTCCGTAGGCTGTCGGCTGCCTGAGGCTCCGCTTTGCATGAGCAGAGAGGATTCCCACTTAGGGATGTCCCAGCAGGTCCCTGTGTTTGCAGCTGTAATACCTGCCACATTGTTTAAGCCAGGTCCAAGATGTGAGTGTTGTGAGCTGGCACGTTGTGCTTCGTATAATCAGTCATGTGATCAAGAGACTGCTTTTTGTTTGGTGGAATTTTTATCCATGCACTGTTTTCTGCCTTAATCCTGGACTATCTTTGAGTACTCTATTTTGGCAGCTTTGTCACCTTCCTTTTTTCATCACAGTGAGGCCATAGTGCTTACATGGTTTATCATTGCTTTTCTTCTTCTAGTGCTTTTCTTGTGTGGCAGCATTGGAGAAGCTGTGGAAGCATATATACAGCTGTTTCCCTCAGTACCCATTAATACCTCCTCTGTGAATTAAATAACTTCACATATGATCTCAATTTGAAGAAAGAAAAGCCTCTTTAGTCTAAACCACAGCTTCCTTGGTAAGGCCCTGGGGTTTCAAGAGTGTTGCAGCAGAAGAACCTGTGTGGCTTGGAGTCAGTCATCTGAGGGGCTTCTTCCACCGTCAGAATCTACAATTTGTTTTATTTTGGATCTATGCCTGAGGGCCATTGTGTTTTGTTGTCCTTCCTGGGAGGTGTTGTTACTCAGCTTTCCTAGCTTGAACAGGCTAGGCTCACCATGGTAAAGCTGTGGCCATCTTCTCAGCACTTTCCTTCCTTCTCCTCATAGGTTTTGTCCCATCTTGCTGTGCCAATGAACGCTGAGGTTGTCCTGTGATCATTTCAAGTGATAGCTGATCACCAATTTCTTCCAGAAGCAGACATCTGTGAAGGGTCATTTATGATGGGAAAAAAAACCCCAACAACTTAGTTACCCGTAACTGGATTTCTTCAGTCCTCCAAATGCACAGTCTCCAGAGAGATTTCCCCCTTCTCTCTCTCTGGCTCCACTTCAAAGTGCAATCTGGGCCAGGGGCCAGCAGATTGATAAAGTATTTTCAACAGTAGCCCATGTAGCTGATTTTGGAGCCCTCTCCTGGCTTTTTTGGGGACAGTGCAGCCATTAACAGCAGCACATCTTTTGGCAGGATGCTGAGCCATGCACCATGATTTCAGACTTAGTGCTTTCAGAGGCAGTATATTCAGAAAGTCAAGTTATGTGAAACTTTTGTTGGCTTTCTGCTGTCTGTGTTTTTTGCCATTCAATACATCCCTGTGATGCAACTATTTCTTGTTTTCCCCACGTCCCTGTGTGTTCTTCTATAATCTTCTTACATTATAAGCTGCAGGTGATACTGCTGCCTGTTAAGCTCTTTACATTTCTGTGTGAATTCAGGTAAATATTTTTTGGTGCTGATTATATCACAATTTAGAAGGAATTTTTGTGAGCTCAAAAGGCTTTTTACTAAAGTGCAAACCATGACATTTCGGTTTCACCAGGCTAGCCGGGCAGCAGATTTCATCCATGACCGGGTTTGTGGCAACTTTCTTGAGGAGTCATTACCAAACCTCTGATTTCAGTAGGCACTCCTCATCGTGGCTTCTTATTGCCATGCTATCCCATTTCTTCATACAAAGAAGTGGCTGAACATCAGCATTTCCATCTGCAGTCAGTTCTGGGCACTTACTGCACTGAGTCTCCCAAGGCTGCCCAGGATTTACTTGGATGGCAACTCTCAAAAGGGAAATATTTTTATACCCATCCATCCTTTTACAGATGGTTGAGCAGAAGCAGAGGGAGTTAAGGGAATCCAGCTTAGGTCAGTATAAATCCTGAATTTTGATCCTCAGAAGTTGTGTTTAGCTGTCACAGCTGTCTCAGAAGCTGGCATTAAAGACTTTCACAGACACCTAGAGGTTTTCTGCTGGAAACATGTCTTGGCAGAGCTGAGTAGCTGGTGTTTGTCTGGAAGGCACACTCAGAGCATGCCTGTCTGTCAGGCGCACACACATGCAGCCATGACCTTGGCCTTATTTCAAAAGTGACAAGCATGTGGTGCCCGGGGCATGGACCACAACCTCTGGACCACAACCTTCTTGGGGAAGGGCTGGGCTGGGGAACCATGTCTGCTCTTACTTGCCAATGCTCTGTCCAATTAGCCTTGATTTCGTTGTGTTCCTGCAAAGTGAAACAGCCCTGAAGGCAGCACTGAGAGCACCCTAAGTACAAAGATGGGTCATCCATTTGGGCATTCCCATTCTGGAGGGTGGCAGACTTGGCTGCCTTCATTAGAGTATGTGATTGAACCTAAACTACCTGCCTCTTGGAGGAGTCCTTTAACCACTTATCTGTAGTCCGAAAGGGGATGAGTCTCCCCATTTCCCTTGTCTTAGCAGAGTATTTTGAAAGAAAGAGCCCTTACTTGTCCGAAATAAGGCTTGTTTTCTGAAAGACAAGGCATAGGCTCCTGTGATAGGAACTGAATCAATGGGGGAAGGTGTCTCCATCCAACCTTCAGCGAGGCATCTGCTTCCCAAGTGAGTTGCATCCCTCTCTCCTCCAGAATTCCTAGGGCATTCAATTCTGAGGCTGAAATCCTGTGCTCCATGGGAAGCCTCTGTTCCTAACTCATCACCTTCAGTTTTGCTGTGGGCAGCTTGTTCGTTAGGTCAGGTCTGACACTGTTACGCTCCGTGGTCATTAAGGCCACAGCCTGGATACAACTGGAGCGTTTGAGCTCAGGTCAGTGCTGATTCGATGCCAGTGGCACACTCAGAGCTGCTCTTTCCATATGTGGCTTATTCTTTCTACAAAGAAATATGCCCCTTGAAATGAACGACTACGGGTAAATCTTTGTAGCAGCTGGAACTGAACTGAGATAGAAGGGGTTGACCTACTGCAGTAAAGTCAACAGAGTTTGACTTTATGGAAAGTTCACAACAGAGATGTATTAGTGATTTCACTGAAAATGAAAGTGCTTTCGCTGAGCTTTTTATTTCAGGACATTGTCTGTACTTACGTAGTGTTTCATGGGATTGTGCTTCGTGTTACTGAGGAATCAGGCAAAACTTTGTGTTTGTAATAGGCAGAACCACAGTCTTCAAAGCCACTGCGGTGGTTTTGGGGTTCTGGCCTTTTTGTGAAGTATCCTGTGGTCTTGGAACTTAATATTGCAAGCTGGAAGGACTCCAGGGTCAGTTTTAAAGACCTCTTATTTCTAAAACTCCTTTTTTTTTTTTTTTTTTTCAAAAGCACAATTCCCACCCCCCTACACACACACTTCTCCAGGATGATCACATACATAAGAATGTGTTTTACTGTAGTTAGAACCACTTGACATGAAAGCTTACTAAGGAATACTTATACTAAAAATCACTCAGACAGTCCTCTCGTATTGCCATTTAGATCTATCATCCTGATTGATCACTATGTGGTTGGCTAATATTGAGCCTAATTTAACCCTATACGCTCATGCATCCATCTATTCTGTCTATTGTACCTGACATTCTACAAATTACTTACTCATGCAAATGATGACCTAAGGCAACCTTTTATGATATTCGTGTTTAATTATACAAATGCTTTTTGATAAATAGGATTATACATCCTTCCATATGTTTATTCACTCCTTGATGAAAGCAAAATTTAATTTTCATGCAGATTTGTTGGAGAGTGTGTTTAATAAGTGCTGAGTTTTATGTAGTCTGCAGATCACTCGTTTTGGGAAGCTGACAAAATCAGTAGGCATAGTTCATAGAGACGTGTGGGTTTTAATCAGGCCTAATTCAAGCTGCTAAATTTTGAAATCTTGGAACTGAAGCCATTGCCTTTGTGTTCATGCAATAAAGCAAATGTTGTGAAAATAAATGAGAGATGCTGACTTAACTATACATTTCAGTGGACTTTATTTATACTATGGGTTACTGAAAATGTTGCCAAATGACAGATACATTAATATTTGTAAGAGAGGGATATTCTTGTAAAACCTGCTGGTTTTAAAGAGTAACGAGAGTTCAGCTTGTGCAATTCAGTCAAGGTGAATGTAGCTTAGGTGTCACACAGTGCCAAGCTGAATTCCTCGGAGCTGCTTGCATACGTGAAGAAAGTATGTAGAAGGGAGAAATTGGCAGGATTAGAGATCAGTTTTTTGTTCAGGTGTCCTCAAAAACATTATCACTGTTGAGCATGGCTCCTTTAGGAATCTTCTTTGCGTGGTATAACACAGATAGTAGTGGGAATTCAGAGTCTGGGGATCAGGTATGAAGAAGGTACATGAACACATGCTGCCCGAGACATAAAATCTGCTTCTTTTCCCTGAATATAGAGGTGGGGAATACTCCACTCTTCAGTTAGAAAGTCACTGGGTCAATGTAGGTGCTGGTTTTCCTTGGTGTCAGTAGGATCTAGCTAACCATAGATATTTTGTGGGCTTGAGTCCTTCAATAACAGCTTCTCTGGTTTTGTTTGCTGAAGGTGTGGTCAGTAAACTCAGCGGGTCGAACACCAAGCAGCTGGTCACGCTGTCGGACAGGCCCTGCTCCTCCTGAGGGCTTGGAAGCTCCCCTATTCGACACGGTGGCATCCACAGTGGCTGTGGTGAACATCAGCCCCCCTCTTAAGCCAAACGGAGTGGTCAGTATCTACAGGCTATTTTCTAATGATACCAGAGGGACTGATGTGGTGGTGAGTATTGTCAATACTGTTTCTGTAGTTCCATTTGAGCTTGTGTTTTCTAGCTTTAGCAGTTTTGTTCTTACAATCTGCTACTGTTGGTTACAGACTGTCTTCTTCTCCTGCACTCCCATTACTAACTGCTCTGCAATGCTCTCTTCTGGCTAACACACCACCAGGCCTTTCACTCATCTAAATATGCTTCTCAACAAACTAACCACATCATAAAACACTTCTGACATGGTGATGTGCTGTGACAATGTGATGGGAATCAGCCTTGTCCAGGGGCAGCTAACAGTCCAAATGGAACACTTACAGAGAGCTCCTGACAGACCAAATGGTGCAGGTGGAAACTGCAGTCGTTGGGAAATGATTGTACGCTTCAGATAGCCCGTGGATTTGAAGTTCAGATGAAAGTGCTGTACATGAGCTTCCCATAAAATCTTTCTTATTGGTAAGACATATTTAATGGAAAAGCACTGAAGAGTAGTGCAAGTAGCCAAGCAACTTCTTCTGTGTTTGGTGTCTCAACCTAGGCACCACTAGCTGTCTAGGAATGACTGGTCTCAGCTTGGGAAACCTGTGGGGCTTTGTTAGAGTTATAAAATGGGGAGATGTGGGGACAGGTTAGGGCTGTGGAGGGTAACTGGAACAGTTACCACCAAATCAATGCAAAATATTTTTTGTTTGTAACACTAGTTGTTTGGGGGTTTTTCAAGTAGGGAAATATTTGTGTGGAATTTTTTTCCCTTATCCCATCTTGCTCAGCTTGCAAGTTCTAGGGATACATTTCCCGGTCATCAATCCAGTCAATGAGCTTAAGCTGCCTACCAATTGCACATTACACATTTATTCCTTCCAGTGCAATTGGCTGTGTCTGTGTCTGGTTCATCCAGTTCATCTCACTGGTGCCTGCGTGGCCCTCCATTTCCATCCCCTCACACCTGCTGTGCTGCTGGCTCATGTCTGGCTCTGGCATCAAGAATTACCAAGTGCTTTCCTTTGCTTGCTTGACTCTTTCCTTCCCATGTTTTTGCTCACATGCTGCCAAATGGGAGCAGATGTTGCCCCTCATTGGTGTTTTCCACATATTTTTATTTCTTTGGCTTAAGTAGTCATATCCACAAATTACTACAGCAACAAGGTGAAGTAGCAGTTCCTGCAAGCAGTTTCAGAACAAAGGCAGTGTCTCCTTTGCCAGAACTGCCAGGTCTCCCTTGCTGAGCGTAGAAGAGTTTCCTAACAGGCTTGTCCAGCACCATGGCCATTTGAATGCAGAGCAACATCTTGTTGGCCCTTGATTTAGAAGTACCTACCAGAGAGCACATTCTCCTGTCTGAGTAAGCTGACCCACCAGTATCACTCTGCCCAGTGCTGTCTCCCATATTCATGTTGAGGAAGCCTGTGAAATATGCATGTTTGCTAGCACACTTATCATGGAGCTGTTTTCCACATTAATTTCTTTTTGCTTTAGTACCACTTATCCCAGAGTTTCTCCTTAAAGGTTTTCTGTTTCTCTGTTCTTGAGAATGACATTTGCGAGTTGACGTATAGTGGTCACAGCTCAACTCAAGATGTCTGTGAGGCCACTTATGGCATGGTCTTTTCCTTTGAGCAGTGCCCTTTAACTTCACAACAGGAGAAAAATGAATGCAGAGTTCCCAGTACACAACAGCTGCATTAATGTCAGACTTAAAGGACATGCAGAACCTTGTGCCCATGTTCTTCTGGAGTTAATTCACTTCCATAATTCTTATTTAGTACTTGTGGTGCTTGAAGCTGTGACAAGTTCTCTCTTAACTTGTATAGCTGTCAGAGGGGACTGCCACCCAGCAGACAATACACGGGCTAAAACCTTTTACCACATACTCCATTGGTGTGGAGGCCTGCACCTGTTTCAACTGTTGCAGCAAAGGACCCATGGCCCAAATCACCACACAGCCGGCTCCACCCTCAGAACAGCCACCCCCACAGATTCGCACCGTGACCTCAAGGAATGCCTCTTTCCAGTGGAGTGCCCCTCAATCACCCAACGGCATCGTCACCAGGTAGGAGATGCCACTCAGGTGAACCTGCACATCTTGACTAGGGGTGGAGGTAGAACAATTTGAGCTGGAAACACAAGGCTGAGAGCACTGGATTGTTGTGGCTACTGTGCTCCTCCTTCCCCATGTTGGTAGTGATATCCTTTATAGCCTGAGTATCATCTGTGAGGTGCTCATACACAACAGTTGATTTTCTCCTGAGCAGGATACTGGGGAGGGTGAATGGGAAGAGGATGAGCTATTGTGAGCAGAGATGATTGTCTGACAGCTGTGGTTACACAGCCAAAATGTTGTGAGCTCAACTGGCATTGGAACAGGCAGCTTCATCCTATACTTACTTAGGCAAATCCTCATTTGCAGAAGTAAGCAGCAAGGTAACAGGCATCAATAGTTTCACTGTGAACATGACTGTCGCAGTTTAACCTCTGCTGGCAGCTAAATACCATGCAGCCACTCACCCACCGCTTCCCCCCCACACCTCCCACAACACCTCCTCCTGTGGTATGGGAAGGAGAATCAGGAGGAAGAAAACAGATGAGACTCCAGGGGTTGAGATAAGGAGAGTTTAACAAAACAAGACAAGGAGAGAAGAAAACAACAGCGCTACTGATAGTAGTAATGAAATGAGAGACAAAGAGAGTCATAGAAGCCCTGAAGGCTCTACCTGTGCCCCAGATACCAACTTTCCCTGCTCCAGTTGCTCTGAAGCAAATCAAAACCAGGCAGCCTCACCACAGGCCAGCCCTTCCCTTACATAGGGGCAGGAGTCAGTATCGTATAGAATATCCAATTGGCTGGTTGGGTTGTTTATCCCCACTGTGGCCCCTCCCAGCTGCAGCCCCTCGCAACTGCTTGGGCCAGCAGCTGTTGGTGATAATTAACCCAACCCAAACCCAGGACAGTGACATACAACCACGATTGCTTATAGGTGTTTCACAGTTTGGGCCAAAAACTACAAGGGAAAAAACTGGGATCAGGTCCATTTTCTTCAGTAGCCAGACATACAGCAATTAGGATGCTATGTATGATCGCTGTTATGTTAGTAAAGCCCTTGATTAATAAAAATCTCAACTTTGTTCTCAGCTATGAGCTCCATGTGTATATGGCTTGTCCCCTCAACTTACAGCCAGCAGTGAAGGCTTGCAGTCCTGGCCCAACTGAGGTGAGGTATACAGGAAAAGGACAGAGTGCCAATGTGTCCAACCTGGAGCCTTATACAACTTACAACTTGAGAGTCGTGTCTTACAACTCTGTTGGCAGCAGCGCCTCAGAATGGATTGGTTTCACTACAGAAAAGGAGCGTGAGTATGAGAAAAGGTTCACTGATCAGCAGTGCCTGCTTCTGATGCACAGACCTGCGTAGCACCATATGACTTCACGTCTGTGAAAGATGATGTTCCCAGAAACCTGCTCTTCCATGCCCCTGATCTCTGTGCCTTTGCTGCCCATTCATTGAAATTCTGCTCGGGGACTTGGTTGCTCATTCCTTAAAAAATACTTCTTTGCTCATCATCTGATATCACATCCTTTATCCTGGATACCTGGAAACCATTTATTTTACTGAAAATGGGCAGCAAAGCTACAGAACATAAAATGTTCAAGTATTACCAGAAGGGTGATGTGTAGTGATAAAGACAATGACATAAATAATCCCTGGGAAAAGTGGAGATCTTGAAAGAGACTTGGTGATTCTTTTCAGGAACAATCTTACTGTCCTAATTCAGGCCACACTTCTGCCAGGGCTCATGAGAGTTTTCTATGGATGTCATCTGAATGATCCTTTCTGACGCTGAAGTAAGAATCTGTTGGTATCTATCTAACCACCATAGGCAGTACTTTAAGGCTGTGTGGTGATCTGCATGGAAATTAAACATGCAGGACCTATGCCTGCAGTCAGCATAGATTTTGCCATCAAAACTAAATTTGTAGTAGTCTAACATCAGCTTTTATTAAAAAGATCTATACTGCCATAGCCAGAGTCATTCTATAACAGATGACATGGGCATTTCACCTCAGCCTGCCAGGTCAGGGCAAAGATGATGTTCGCTTTTTATCATACAGTCTCCTGTCAGGATTTTAGAATTACCTTTCTAAAAGTCCTTTTTGCACCACTTGGTAGTTCTGCCTCATAATTACTGAAAATGTATCTGCTACATCCTTAGCTGAAAATTTCAAGTGGAACAGCCCCAGATTTTCTTTAATATCACCACTGAAGGAAAGAAAAAGCTCCTATCTCTAAAGCTATGTTATGTTAAATAGCACACTAAAAAGCTGGAATACTATAATGAACTTTTAAAACAAGAAAATTCATGAGGAATTGGTGAGATGTGTAGAACAAAAGGGTTTGAAAGCTATTTTTAAACCCTCGCCCACTGGGTCTGCAGCCTTCTGCTTTCAGTCTTGCTTTTCTTGCCTTGCTGACGTCTTCACTCCAGGTCTTCTGAGTCACTCTGAATGTCTCCTACCTCTTGTCTGGAAGGCTTGCTTTAGTAACAGTGGGAAGTTAGCAGCAAAGTGCATTTGGACAAGCAGCTTTCTTGTTAATAAACCAGCACATACTGGGCACATGTCTTAATGGTAAAACCACAAGAAAGGACCACCTCAATCTTAAATGAAGTCTTTTGTCAACAAGCTCTTAAGCCCAACTGATGAACTCTTCCTTCCAGAAGTGAGTTTTGGGTTTCTTTTCTTTCTGCCTGCCATCTACTCTTGCTTTTCTGAAACCCCATGTTTTCATATAGGTGCATCTGTTAAAAGATGATCTTGGGCAATTTCTTGAGGCTTGCAAGAGTTCTCTCCTTAGCAGTTCATCTCCCACAGCTGTGCTGCAGATGAGCTTGCACAACCTCCTGTCTCCCTGTCTCCCACCTTAAGCTGGAAATTAATTTATGCTGGTTTAGTGTCTGTACCACATACATAAAAGCAAAAAAAGGGAGTTCTAGGTCTTTATTTTATAAAGATATGTGGTATTTCTGCTTTCTCAGTATAGAAGCTGACAGACTACAACAGCTTTCTCTTTTCTCCTTGTATCTTCCCTACTCATACACACGTATATGAGAGAGAGAGTGCATGTGACAGAAAGCGTGTATCATGCAGAGTCTCTTCCTTTGCACTGTGTAACTCAGCTATGCCTGCTGGCTGGAAATGAGCCTTTTCCCTTCTTTTGCAGCACCTCGGTACACAGCTCCGTTCTCCATTGTCAGCAATCTATCTACCATCCACATTGACTGGAGTCGCACTTTTGTCCTGAACGGCCGCCTGAAGGAGTACGCATTAACTGAGAGCGGGCAACGCATCTACAGCGGCTTTGACACTGAGCTGTATTTACCACGGACATCTGACAAAAGTCAGTTTCAATTTCCTATAGCTTTCTCTCCCTGAAATACTGTTGAGGAAAAATAATATAATGGTGTGCTAAATTTAAGAAAAACTCTCCATAGACATCCTAAACTAAGAGCAAAAGAGCGTACTTCAGACACATTTAAGTCGATGCTCAAAACAAAAATCCTTGGAGCTAAGCTTCCTCTTAAACATTGTACCTGACTGGGTGAGACTGCTCTGGCTCATTGTGACGGTCGAGCTTTCCCAAATCCTGGAGCTACGCTACAATTCACCCCTTCAGGGTTGCATTCGGGGAAATGCATGAAAAACTTCAGCTTTAGAAACAAATGGAGTCTGCAGTTTCATTTAAATCAAATGAAGTCATCAGCTCTTGGAATCAGCCATATTTTGAAATGTAATTTCTCTTTAGAGATTTGCAAACTTTAAAACGCAAGGAAAATGTTAACAGGAGGAAAAAAAAAACAAGAAAAAATATTTTTTTGGTTTTAAGGTATTGGGGGTTTGTATGTCAGAAGTTTTGGCCATTTATTGTTTACCTTCCTGATTATTGCAATGAAACTAATACTTTTCTTTTTCACTCAGATGTTCTTAACATGTTTGTGTCAGCCATGAATGGCGTATGAGCGATTTAGGGCAGAACGATGAATAAATTGAAAGTTGCCAGTTACATGTCATTGGAAGAGGGAGGACTGGGTGATGAAAGAAGAACGTAATTTGTAGAAATGTCATAGTTGTGACTACCTATGATCTACCATGGTTCATAGTTTAGAATTTCAATACCCATGTAAAAGGGATTATGAAGCTCTGATCTGGGACTCAGACAGATGTGCTAAGCCTGCTTCCACTTTTCTCAGACCTGGCCATCTCTGATAGTAGATCATGATGAAAAAGCAGCACCTACAGAATTTTGATTTCTCCTGCTGACAGTATTTTCTAACCATTTTTGCTCAGCCTTTCTGTTTCAAGTGACCTGCATCACTGATGAAGGGAGTGCCATGACACCGGTCATCAAGTACAGCGCTGGAGATGGAGTTGGTAAATATGTGAAAAAATTACCTNTAACCAGTTTATGAGAATATCATATGAAATGGTGTCAGGACCCGGTTTATAACACTGCCTGTTTCTGTTCTGTCCACAAGGCCTTTGCCTGTTTTGTGGAAAAGAGGGAGGTTGATCTGGTGACATCCCAGTCACTTCTTGTCCATTGAGTAGTAGATGCCTACCAGTAAAGACTTTCAGGTTTTTTAATTCCTTAGTTTTCTGGGAAGCAAGGCTAAGCTTGAACCGCTTCTAACTGACGTATTGGTTTTAATTAATTTATTTAACTTTTAATTTTCATTTTGTTCCGCTTCTTGAAATAGATGGGCTGTGTCTTTGCAATTACTCTTTACACTGTGTTTCCGTTATATACCTTTTAATGCCCTCGCTCCTTTCTCCTGCGGAATTTCAGGCAAGGCTGCTGTAAGGGCATTGTAAAATGTTCCCATTTCAGTTGGAAAAGACCTTTAAGATCATCGAATCCAATCATTAACCTAACATTGCCAATCCCACCACTGAACCACGTTCCTAAGGACCTCATCTACACAGTTTTTGAGCTCCCCCAGGGATGGTGACTCCATCACTTCCCTGGGCAGCCTGTTAAACTAACTACGATATTTTTCAGGCATATTTTTGAAAGCTAGGCCCAGGATACTTGTGTCTGAATTTTGAGTTGTCACTTATTACAAGTAGATCTGTGTCTTCGCAGAGAGTCAACGATAATAGGAAAATCCCTGATGAATTTCAAGGAATCTCTGAAATTAGTACCTTTGGGGATTATTTAAATATTACCACAATTTCTTCTCTTTATGTATTTGGAACATGCAAGAAAAGAAAATGTTTTGATACAAAATGCCCATGTGCATGTACAACAATATTACCTCAAAAA
>WEIS01004943.1:0-12250 GCA_013389965.1 Todus mexicanus | reverse complement strand
TAAAGTAAGGTATAATATTTATAAAATTAAATTAGTTACAAAATACTTGACATCAGCTCAACTCTTAACTTGAACACTTGACTTATATGAGGGGTTTGATTTTTTTATGCATGTAGGAACTTACCAAGTGGAACGCCTTACTGTCAGGTTTAACTTTATGTTTTTCCATATATTTGATAAGGCTGCAGTTGGTATATCTAGAGAAGGGGGGGAAAAAAAAGTGCAAATCTGAGATGGCAAGCTCTCTTAGTAGCCATGAAACATGGGTATTTTAGTCTCCATCGCAATCCACCAAGCAGTGAAAAACCACAACTTGAAACACCAGAGATTCCTTAAAAAAATCATTCAGATGCTACAGAAATGCATCCCTTTCCCTCACATGCTTGTAAAAACACATCACATCCACATAAAAAGCACACTTTGAACCCACATGGAGACAGCAACCTATCACTTGGATTTAAACTGCCTTTTAGCAATTTTGCTACTATACATTTTCATTCTGTGTATTTCTAATGTCAGTAAAGATGGAAATAAATACTAAGCCCATCTCCACAGTCTCCTGCAATGTACAGGTTCCTACAAGAACATTCATGAATTCTTTCTTTTTAAGGGAAACTCAGAAATAAGGTTTCCAAATGGTTACAATAGCACGGCAGATGCAAGAAATGTATTTAACAGTAGAGCCTCAAATCCCTCAGCATGGAAACAAGGCAACAGGGGAGGGTCTTAAGTGCATGTATTAGACTCTGACAATGTGACAGCAAAACTGAAAGGTATTCTTTTCTTTAGCCTTCATAAGCGACCTTAGACACAAAACCTGACAATTATACCCACTGTTTGCTGGGAACAGTATAAGGTTACCAGATCCCTTTTATGTAGCTATCACCGAAAAATCATTTCCAGCACCAAGGATTTGGAAACAGCTGGGACAAATTATGCTTAGCAATCTTCAGAGCTGTGTGGGGTCTTACTGACATTCCCCATTGCACACCTGCCACCTTACCATTTACAGTCTCTCCCTGGCTACTTTTCTGATTCACACCACCTCAACAGGCCATGTTCACCATTATAAAATGTAATTTTATTTTAATTTTTTTTTCCACAATCTAAGTTTCAGCCATTTCATAGTCCTTGTTTGGCATCTACACAGAAAACAACCTGAGCTACAAGAAATTTAGGGTTGGAGAGCGAAGTGAAATACGCTCTTTTAAGAAAGTTCAACTCAAAGCAGACTTACGTGTTTCTCCGGAAATCTTTCATTAAAGTTGAATGTTCGGGCATCTTTTTTATATCTTCCCAATCTTTATCTGCAAAATCAGTATTTATTAATAACTTTTTTCATCCTTTCCCCCCCAAAGTAAAACAAAGTCTTTCCAAGTATGTCCACAGCCCTGACATTTATTTGTTTTAGTCTACTTCTCTATACCTTGCAGTTACTTATTTCTTTGTACTACTTGGCTCATATTCCTTCATCACCTCTTTACAATAAATCTTACCAACACCTAAGAGGTTCCAGCTGTGTGCTGATTAACTCGAGAACTTTAAGAAATAGCTGCCAGCTACAGTGAAGATCACCATACACCCGAAGGGCAAGACAGAAGAAAAAAACACGTCATCCATTGTGCCTGCACCATTCAGGACTTATTAAATTTATTTAGGTATAGTCGTGATCTCAGGACAGGAGTACAGAAGGCTTTGATTCAAGTGAAATCAGTCTAAGTCTCATCAGAAATGCAGAACAGTGGGAGCTTAGAAATATTAAGTGAATAAATGAGGGATTAATTATTTAATGATTATCTACAAAAAAGATTCTCCTCTTTCCCTATCCCCAAGACATGTAAAACTTTTTCATACATGGCAAGTGCCAATCAAAAAGCATAAAATCTGCTACAATTAAATGAAAAAAAATATTTCTAGGTAAAACCCAAAGATATTCAAAAATCAAATAGAGACCATTAGAAAGAATTATTTAAACCAATCAAAGTAAAAATAACTATCACCTATTTATATAAGCTACACTAAGACAATGTAAAACCTAAATGGAGTAAAAAGAGCATAAGCAAAGGGTAAAATTCTAGGTTAAAACCAGAAAAGGACACTACTGCTTAAAGAAGCAAAACTAAGGGGCATTTTCAAGAAAATAAAGTACTTAATGTGCAAAGGCAACACTTCCAGGAATTTTATATAGCAGTATAGAAGCCATGAAATACATACAGGACAAAGAAAAGACAGAGGGGAAAAAATAAAAGTAAATTTAATAACAAAATTCTAGAACCACACAAACAAAGATGACAAAATTCATGTGATAGAAAGAAGAAGTCGACCAGAACAATAAAGAAAAAGATTATTAATAGTGAATGAACAACAGCAGGGAACACAAGCAGTGAGGAGAAAATGACCAAGAAGTAAAAATAAGGCCCCTGTTATTCTGATGTCTGCCATCATGTGAACACCAGAAGACAAAGCATTAACTGAAAAGATGCAAAACAGTCTGTAGAAAACCAAGACATGAACCAACACTGAGGGGGAGAATGCAACAAGTGATATTCCACATTGTAATTTGCTTTGGTTCATGCAACCAGTTCTTTGTTCTGGTTTGGAATAAAGAAATTTTCTTCATACCACAAGCTTTCTACCAGGGGAGGTGGGGAAGCAATATGCTCCCCTGCTTCCAAAGTCTATGTTCAATTTGCGTAAGTTAAATGTCTGCATAATATTCACTAAATGTATAGGGTTTGGCTTGGTTTCATACAACGATCACTTGCTTTCTAAAACTATAATCAGTACTGAAAAAAAACAGAAATATTCCTTCTGACTTTCAATCACCCACCATTAAACATGATTGTTTAAAATTATAAAACATTGGTCCACATATAGGCAAAGATAATCCTACTATTAATAATAGGGAAAATATCTAATACAACCATTAGAGTCTAGATTTATAACTCATGAAATAAACACTGTGTTTGAACAGCTTTGTTGCTTTGATCAGCTGCCACCTTCATATGCAAAGAAAGCAATACAGATATCTTTCTTTGAACAGCAGTGATGATTAAAAAAAAAAAGTACAGTATGTACCTGCAGGAAATCCCATTACATTGAATATTCTGTCCAGCTGGTCATGGTGATAAGGATTACTAGTTTTGATATCTTCTTGTCGACAATGGAATATTGGCTCTGATGTTAGCAGCTCTGCAAATATACACCCTATGGCCCAAATATCTTTAGAAAAGGAGAACAGAAATAAATAAAAAAAAAATTCAAATGAATCTTTCCAAAAGCATCTTGGTGAGGTAGAATGTTAGTTTTTAGCTTATCGGAGATAAGGTTGAAAATTTGAAGTTTCTATTGTAGAAGTGCAACACTTCCTTGATTTCTCCTTTTAGCTACAAATAGAGGTACCCAATTCAGTAACTACAGAAGGGCTGACAGACTATCATACAAGTTTTTGCAGGGTTTTCAAGTGTAGTTACCATTTATTGCTGTAAAAAATTAATTTGATTAAGAAAAAAAAAGAAATAAAACTATTTGGTAACTGCCCACACAAAATACAAATTTAAAAAAGCCAACTGGTATCTTGTCCATTCACTGCCATACCGCCCCCGCCAAGAAACGTGCCCTTTCTGACCAGCCATTTGGTTTAATAAGTATAAAATAACCAAAAAATTACACTGAAAAGCAGTGATATTGGAATAAGCCAAATGTTATCTATAAAACCTTGCAGAAAGAGAAGAAAATCCATGCCCACATACCTCACCTCTTTCTTTGATACCATTAACTTAAGAAAACACCCCAAGCCCCTTTTTGTTTCAACTGCTGTGTACTGATCTGCAAAATCTCAGAGCCTGAACTTTCCCCATTGTTTTCCTGATTTTTTTCTTTTCTAGTATAAACAAATGCAATTTTTAAATTACATGAAGCAATGCTACACTGAACCTTGCATGAACAAGAAAAGGTCATGAACAAGGACAAAAGGAAATGATGCAGAGAGCGTAACCCCAATACTCAGTGTTCAAATACAGTCAGTTTTTATCTACGCTGAAAAAAAATGATGTACTAAAGGCTATGACCATCCATGCAGTTTCACATGCTGCAAGCGGAAGAAAATGCCAGTGAAGGAACATGCAAATACGACAAAAAAAGCAGTTTAAAGGAACATAGAAATGTATTTAATCTATAAAAGAAATGTAATATTAAGAGAAAAGTAAACGAAAATACACTTAAGTCATAAACATTAGAACTTCTGACAAACACACTGACATGATCTTAAAAAGAAAAATAATGGCTACAGTCTGAGGAAAGAAGTTCAGGTTACAAAACAACAAGTATGCTGACATACAACATCTATGTTTGTGCAAAGTAAGTGGAGTGTTGCAGGGGAAGTTATTTACTCCAAAAAACAGTTTCCAGGCTTTAACATATCTTTTAAAAACCAGCCAGCAAGAGAAAAGCTTCCCAGTCCTCTTCCCTACAGCATCTCCCTTCCACGGCAAAGCTGTTCACATCCACTAAAGGTGAACCTCCCTGCAGGCTGCTGCTGGGCTGTGCCCCCTGTCCTACACCCCCAGCAGACACCAGCTCCTGCAGTCACTGATCCCTCACCCCTGAAACAGCAAAAGCAGAGACGGGCAAAGTCAACTGAGCTATGCCAAAGCTGTTAAAGTCAGACTGGTAAAGATGAATTAAGTGGCGAGAAGGATGCAGCACTAAGCTGATGGAACTAACGCCATCCTCTCAGCATCTGCATTCTGTGAAGTTTGGGCTTCTCTGGATAAGCCTGATGCAGCATCACAGCCCAGGCTGCTGCGTGACTCTGACTATGTCTCACTACTTCAAGCAATTCCACTTCACACTTGTGCTTTGAAAGAGACAGAGAGAGGCTAAAATGCAGCTTACTTTCACAGTTTAGTTACAGCACAGCCAGTGTGTTTTCAACTCGGTATAGTCCTTACTTCATCTACTTATTATACTACGTAAAAACTCCTGCAGTACAATTAATGCATTATGCCTCCTCCTCATTGTAATATGGATTCTACTAGTAGTTTGAAGATGCATCCATATTTCATGCTGCCTCTAGCAGCATTTAGGAAAGCCTTATGTGAAAGCCACATGAATTTCATTGCATCGCAGGGCATTTGGAGCCAAAACCCAGAAATACCTCATTCCTTTATAGAGCCAGAGACCATAGCATGAAATATCATTGTCAAAGTTCAGTATTTTTTCAAGAAATCAATAACATACCTTTAACTCAGCTACTACCCTTTGTACTATTTATCTGTGCTTCAATATTAGAGTACACTTTACATAAAAACAAAACTGTATGTTTTCATCCGATTTACTTACCAATAGCTTTGGTATAATGCCTTGCTCCAAGAAGTAACTCTGGAGCTCGATACCAGAACGTTACAACTACTGGATCCAAGTCTGCTAAAGGCTTCAGAGGTGAATTAAATAATCGGGCAAAGCCCATGTCAGCTGCAAAATTCAAAGAGAGATGCTTTAAAATTTGAGGAAGGCTATCGATTTTTGTCTTTTTTTTTTTTTAAACAAACTGATCGAGTTAGCACTACAACCACTGCTAAATAAAATGCAAACGCAGACTGTAGCAGATACAAATTCTGTGAGCAGATTTTCTTAAAGCTTTTGTAGAAGTTACTGGATGTCACCACCTATGAATTGTATCATTATAAATCATTACTAACATGAGCCATTTAGAACAAAGAATTAACCATTGTTCTGAAAAAGCTCATCAACTCACTTCTCAGGACACTGGTAAATCCTGACTCATTTTACCCAATATTTTCCGGTAAAATATTCTGTTATTACAGGATGGTCTTTCAAGAAGCGGCATTTTAAATGTGAGCAAAATGCAGGTTCTGCAAAGGTTAGAATGATTTATAATACATACGTGTACATGACAAAAGCTCCCTTCTCACGAAGCTAGCTGTAGCGAGATTCCCTTCACACAAAACCAGCAACTAAGCCTATGGCATCTGCCTCCCCGCTAATTTTCTGCCAAGACATATTTCCAGGATCAAGGTGCCAGTACCGAATACCATTTAGACTGTAATTTTAAAATTCTGTTTTGGGGCATTACATCATTAAAACCTGTTTTTTAGAATCGGTAGTATACGACTACCTAGAAAGGTGTCTGAACTATCAAATATAAATGATAGAGGAGAAAATGGGCAGACACTAAAGTATGTAGCTTCTCCCACTAAATTGGTTTCCTGACACACCATTCCCCAAATCCCAAGACAGAGGGACTCTGCGGTTGGAGGGATATACACATGCTGAGAAAGACTCAAATGAGATGAGATGAGCAGCCATTCTGAGGGAAAAGGACCTCTATATTATAGTTCATTGGTCGAGGGAAAACTGCGGTGTAAATATGGGTTTCTAACTTGACTACACAATCCTTAATTTTTTTTTTTTCTAACTTGACTACACAACCCTTTATTTTTTTTCATATGCATTCCTATTTATGATTGTTTTAATGCATTTAAAAATAGAAATGTTTTACAGTTTTCTACATTAAAATATCAATTACTCGAGATACAATCAAGTGCCTAGTAACTGAAAAATAAGTAAAATCATTGGCAGAAAGTGAATTTGTGACTCAAAATGACACAAAAAGCCTATAAAAATTATTTTAAGTTAAATACCAGTTATGTATTTTTTAGAAAAATTTGTTACACCGGAAAAGTGGAAGCCCTCGGTAAGGGTATAACTTCTGCATTCTTTTCCTGCTGAGGTAATATCTTAAGAAAATAGTAAGAAAAAATATCTATCTACATTTTGATACCACACTTAGAAATGCAGGGTCCCCCCCACCTTCCCCCGCTGGGAATGGATGGCTCAGAGGACTGGTGGTCCAATACAGAATCTTTCACCTGTCCATTAAGAGAGTGACTAAATTTAGTTGTGCTCTAAGTTATTCTCAAGTTAATTCAAAACTATAAATTAAGAAATAAATGGGTGGTCTATGTGCAATTACTAGCAAGCAGTTGTGTACAGCAAATATCACCACCACAGTTGAAAGTGGACGTGTCCAGAGGTTGATCTATATTCTCAATTTGGGAAGCAACTGCTCTGTGAAGAGTAAAGTGATAGGAAGGAATTTTCCCACTGTCCGTGCTGTACCTGTTCTGTACGGAGAAGACCTCAGTCTCTACTGTCAACCTTAGACTTCAGAAGGGCATTTAAAACTTTCAGGGTAGGATCTGCAGAAGCGTTCAGCCCTGGCCCAGCTGCTCCTTGGATTTCCAAGGGCGAGGGAACAGCAAGAGCAGCCCTGAACACTCCAAGAAAATCCTTCCTTGAATCATTATGCTAGTGATTAGCAATATCGTTTAGATAAACAAAACAGTACAAGTACAGAGCAACAATGCAGAAGAATAGTCTCATAAAAGGAAGCCAAAGGGAAGTGAAAAAGATGAACTAGCTTTAAAAAAAAACCCCTACCAAACGGGGCTGCATTACCATAACAAGTATAAATAGGCTGTGCTTTAGCACTCTGCTATCAAAGCACTGCCACGCTAATGCACAGTCTGGTATAGCTTATTACTGTTAGACTACAGTTAAATTTTATTTATTTATTTATTTTAATTAAAAACAATTGAAGTTATACAAATTATCCTCTCACTGAGAACAGTAATTCCCACCAGAAAAATATTACAATAGTGGGGAAAATGTTGAGTCCTTTGTACCCTGGCACACCTCGTTTTGAACATTTAGCAGAAATTCTCACTAAGCATTTTGGTTGGATTATTGTGTTTTCTGGACTTTTAAGATCCCTTGTGTTTGTCTCCAAGGGACCTATCTATCCTTTTGTAGGCTAAATACCACCTTGGATTCTGTTACAGAATTTAGGGTTTGTAGCAATGAGTAGTTCCCTATTTAGATTTTTGTAAGCAGCAGCAAGATAATGTCATGGCATTACAGGAAAAAATGGAGGAAATTTTAAAAAAATCCTATTTCTTTGTCCTCCTTTCCCCCTAGCTAGCTGTCATCCTTATCCCCATATAAAAATTCCCCCACCCCACACAAACACCCACTTATACAAAATATAACGACATTTCCCACTTTTTATTGATGAGGCTACAGCATTTCATCGTCAGAACTGGTGCATGGGGTTAATATTGAGAAGCCAGTCACTCGAAAAACAGCATTTAGGCAATGTGCCCAGGCACAGACTAGTATTACAGTGACTACTTTAGGTGGTACAACTGCACCTTCAGAACATTCTAACTTAAATGCTACACTGGGACTTATCAAAGATATAAACATACCAATTTTTACTCTTCCTCGCTCAGGACCTTCACCCATAACTAAAATATTAGCAGGTTTCTGTGGAAAAAAAAATAAATATACAATACATATACCACGATAAACCTAAACATTAGTGTCTGAAAAGTTAGTTAAGCTTTGTTTTGCCAGTTTTAAATCAACTTTGTTTTGATAACAATGACAAATTTCTCTGTCACCGTAATGCTGTGCAAGGACCCAGACAGAACCTCTCTCTGACTGCGTCTTCCTCATGTTTCTTGTCGGCGTTTCTCCACTCCAGCACCATGCTCCCTAACTGACACTCTGGCGTCTGTCCTCGACTCGCATGAGCTGGAAGACAAGGAGTTGCCGAGATTTCTACCAAATTTGTCCTAGAACTTTCTGGAGGGATGCAGTCCTGTCGCTGCCCACCACCTGCATCCCCAGCACAGGGACAGGGAGCCGGCTCTACAAGCATGTTTTGCCCAGGGTCACCAGGCACATTTGCAGACACATTTTACATAAAAAATACCCGAGTCAGATGCAGATTAAACATTACTGTATCACTTTATATTGGAGAGAAAAATCACCTAAATTATTCCTATTTACAAGTGTATACCAATTCAGACAGCTGCAAAACTGGAAATTGTTGCCTTGACATTATTTTTCTCTCTGTCTTCCCTTTCCATCTTTTACTAGGGAGACAAATTAAAGAATTGAGCTAGAATTTAGCTGGTTAGAAACAAAACCACTCACTACTTAATCCTATATTTTCTGTCATCCTGTTTCTCTTAATCCAGTCTCTGGTATCTTCTGTCAAAAGATTCCTAAAACACTAATACTGTTTACACAAATCAAACCTGTAGTGTTTATTTTGTGGGGAAAAAAAGTCAGAAAACTCACAAATAAAGCTGAAAATAGATTCTAGACTTGTTCTGAAATGGAGTGATTTAGATACCCATTCATACTGTAAATCCTGTACAAAACACAGGCTCCTATTCAGTTGTGAACTGTAAGAATTATAATACAGCAGAATTACATCTCCTGCTTTGCTTTCCCAGTTTAAACTCATCTGACGACAAGAGTACCCCAGCAAGACAGCTTAGGCTACCTAAAAGTTAATATAATAAATCCTGATATCTTAGTGTGATTTACCAAACGCATATTCTAAGAAATTCTTGAGTCTTCTTGAATCTATCAGCCGCTGGTGCAAACATATTCGAAGTGACAGAAGAGCACAATTTGGTATCAATCTGGAAGTAATTACTATTGTACAAAACAAGGTGCAAAAATGTATAAAATCGGTAAAAAAATTCCTTGAGAAACTTAATAACTACTGCTTAACAAAGGCTCCACATGGATTTCTGAAACTGTATAATCCACATAGGAAATATATATAAGGAATTTGAGGTATTGCATCTCTTCTCTGAGAGCAAGTTAAAGATGAAAGAAAATGTTATACCTTGACTCATCAAAAGGTAAGAGATACCTCATTGTCTTTCCAACAGCAGGAACGACAGATCCAACTTGTGCTGTATTAGCTTAATGGTATGTAGAACTTGTGTCCCACACCACCACCCCATCTTTGTTTTGCTTTCTAATAAAGGCATACACTCCAGGTAAGCACTGCTTCAACGTAAAAAAAACGCAGTATGTGGGCACACAGCTCACAAAGCATTCAATTTTGATTGTTTCTAGAAAAGTCCTAGAAATAAACAAGCAGCATAAATCTTTAAATTCAGAGTTAATGGTGAAGTTTAAAGCAATTCAAACTGCTAGGTAAGAAAACAAAACACAGTTTCACCACATAAACCACTCTATTGCTATGCTGTGACTCAAAATATGCATATCTTCTGCAAAAACTACTTTGGTATATCTGGGGTGTTAATAAGCTACATGCCTTGTTAGTATTTTTGAGTAGAGTTAACAATACCTTACACAGGCATTAAAAATTTTCACGTAAATAATACATTGACCTAAAGTATAATTCCACCCCCTCACCTCTCCTCACATTTTCACAGGTTGATAATATTCTGCAAAAATGCTTTGTAACATCCTCATGATGTTTTTACCTTAAAATATTTTACTATTTGGATTTTGATAGAGATAACGAGCCACATTAACACAAAGATTCCATTATGCCAGATGATTAATCAGCACAGCACTGGCTAACAATTCCTGACCCAAAGATCTTCCAGCCTAAGTTAAAGGTAAGTACAGCTGAGAAGAGAAAGCACAAAAAGATGAGACAGTACTGGTTAGCAAAATAAATAGCAACAGCTCGAGTCACACTAGATTTTTTTTTTCCTCCCTCTCAGGATTTACAGAAAATGTTTAAAAATACAGAAAATTTAGAAATCCGTGTAGGAGTCTTGTAATGCCACAAATTTAAAAAAAACCCCTTAGCTGATCTGGAATAACCATTTGCAGCAATTCACCTCCTTCTAGAGTCAAAGGCCCTTCACTGACACAGCTCTGTTTGAAACAGAAGATTCCTACTACAGACAAAAATATTTATATAGTCACATCACCGTAAAGATACAGCGTCACAGTCAAAGATTAAAAAAATGAAATGTAGAAATCAGAGGTCTTATTCTGAAGGTTCCCACTCTTAAAATCACTGCATTAGTAGCCTGGAATAACATCATAAGGTTGAAAGAGTATTGCAAACAAGATCAATAATCAGAATTTAAATTCAATAAGGGAATATCTACCATAAAGTAGTATAGGGACAGTATTGGTGTTCCTAAACCACAAGCATTTTGAGGACTCCCTGAAAAACATTCAAATCCACTAAAAACAGTCAAAACATGGGTAAGGGATTCTTTGACTCAAGTCCACCATCCCGTGAAGAAAAAAACAACAACGAAAAAATCCCAACTCCCCAGATTTGTTTCTTGGGGCAACTCATTACATATTAGAAATTTATTTGCAAAGGAAAATAAGCAGTCATTAGAAACAGATGGGGAAAATCTGGACAAACTTCAGCTTAATTTATTAAATTTCAGTTTAATTATCTAGAGAGAATGAAAGCTTGAAGTGTTTACTCAAATCACTTGGGCTGAGCAAGAGAAAAAAAAAATTAATAATTTTTATATTGTGTTCTGAAAACACACTACTTAAAATAGCCATCTTTTTTTTTTTTTTTAATAACCAAAAATAATTTACNAGACAAATGCAAATGAGAAAGCAGTTACAATCCTAAACAGAACATGAAGAGCCACACAGCTGAATACTTCGGAGATCAATAAAACAACTGTCTGGGAAAAAAAATACCCAATAGAACAAAATTTAAGAAAAATCACCTTTCCCTGTACCCACAACACCCCACCCTAGCAGCAGAGGAATAATTCATGCTTATGGAAGAATGGTCTTGTGGCCATGGCACAGCACTAAATCTTATCTCGTCCTAGCTCTGGCTTTGTAGGACTCCTTGTGTGACTCCTAGACAAATCCTAATCTTATGCATTTAATCACTATTACTGCTGAAGAGAGAACAAAGATCCTGACTGAAATATTTTGAGGTACTTCTAATCTAATCATTATTTGCAAAGTGTAAATAGAGATCCTAAGAAGTGTGTTACTTTGAAATAAAGGAGTTAATAAAACAGAGGCTATACCAACAGGTTCGTAGATCCGTGAAGAACTTCAGGCAGACACCTTCATCTGTCTGACCTTACAAACGGTACCACTCTCTGTTCACCCTGATCCTAAAGTCTCAGAAAACAAAGGCTGCACAACTTCCACGCAATCCTCTGTCTTCTCTATTGCAGTGTTTTCCCTTTCTTTCTAACACAACAAGTGACATTACTCCTATTGCCTCTTCTCATGTATCATCAGGAAGAGCAGATGATCACTCCTTCACCGCAAGGACTTCTTAAACTTCTGAAGTTCTAGATCTCTCCTCAGTCCTACCACCTAGATTAAAAGAACTCTCTTGTGCTCAGTGTTTCCCAGTAGGTTATTTTTTCTGGATGTATGA
>WEIS01004935.1:11174-25295 GCA_013389965.1 Todus mexicanus | reverse complement strand
AAAAAAAAGTAATTACAACTGAACTGTAGGAATTGAAGGGAGTGAAGAGTAAAATGGCCAGCATCCTTTTGCCACGGGGTGTGTAATACAACAATATGCCCAAATTTTGGTGTTATGGGCAGATCTAGTTGTTTCTGCTTGGAAAAATTGTGCGTATTACACATCACATAGAGACAGGAGTGTCTGTGGAGGGGATGCAGGGCTCGTTCTTTGCACACCGTGCTTCTTGTACTCCTTTCAAAGCCTCTGAATTTGGCTGGGGTCAGGATAGCCAAGCTGGAAGAGACTTTTGGTCAGCTCAGTGAGACAATTCAGTTGTATAAATACATGTGCACTGCTGTTTGCAATAACGTATAGCATCCCCGGCTCCTGCCTGCCAGCCCACAAGGGCAGGAGCTTGCTGCCTGGCCTCTGCTGTACTTCCTGCCTTCCTGTGTTCCTCTTGGATTGTCTCAGAAGGCATCTGTCTTTAAGCAGATTATGTGAATTTTAGTGTCTCAGATCTTGGACTTCACACCGCCTAAGGATACTCTATGATTAAGGAACTTGAACATCTCTCCTGTGAAGAAAGGTTGAAAGAACTGTGGCAGTTTAATTTTGAGAAGAGAAGGCTGAGAGGAGATCCTACCAATGTCTGTAAATATCTCACGGTTGGGTGTCAAGTGGAAGGGGCCAGTCTCTTTTCTGGGGTGCTCGGTTATAGGACAAGGAATAATGGGCATAAGCTAGAACATAGGAAGTTCCACCTCAACATGAGGAGAAATTTCTTTACTGTGAGGGTGATGGAGCACTGGAACTGCTTGGAGGCTGCCCAGAGAGGTTGTGAAGTCTCATTCTCTGGAGACTTTCAAAACCTGCCTGGATGCAATCCTGTGTCGCCTGCTCTAAGTGATACTGCTTAGGCAAGGGGCTTGAACTAGATGATCGCTAGAGGTCCCTTCCAACCCCTAATGTTCTAGAGAGCAGAAGTTCTGAATCAGAAGGTTTTTTAAAAAAATCCAGTGCTGAAAGCTTTTGAAACTAGTCAACACAGGTTTTGTGCGTCACTGTGCAATCACTGTCACACTTGCACTGCCACTAGAAAATAGATATTAGTTTTTATAATACACCATTATAATTTTGCAGTACATTAGGACTTGAATGAATGTTACATGCTTTGAGAGTAACAAGAAGGCCTTTAAGTGGGCTCTGTTTAAGGTTCTGATATGTTTCTGGGGCAAATTAAAATTCTAAAGCAAGGAAGAAGCTGATCTTTATTTATACAAATATTTATTTATACAAATATTTATAAAATTTGATATTTATAAAATAAATATATAATTTATTGATGCTTATTAAAAATGTAATTGGAGGATGCAAGCTGCAAGGAATTTCATGATGTTTAGGAAAAGATAGACCTATTGTCTAATGTTTACTGAGGGCTGTATTTTATATCAAAGATGAGTAGTTACAAAAGAACACTGTGTGTGTGTATTTTGGTTTAAAGATTCTTCCTTTTTCTCCAGTATCATTCAAACTTATGCACTTATTGATATTTGCTTACCATAATTCATGTGTTTATAAGAGGATTTGTATTCTTTTAGCCTGAGGTAGAGATGTTCAACAGCCTGGTTTTAGTTGGCATTCTTCCTTAGCTAAGATTAAGACAAAAGTTCTTGCAAATGTTTAGATATTACTGAGTTATAATAAATTTCCAGTAGATAATTATACTTGCTCTCTTCTAAGCCAGCCTTCGTTTTATTTTCTTAATGCTATTGTTAGTTGTGTATTGAGCAGTTGTTTGTCTTTTGAGGACAGCAGAATAAAGGGATTTACCAAAGTCTTCTGAAAATCTGAACACTGCAGTAATATTCAGACCTTTTAAATATTTTATTGAGAGCACAGCCAACAATATGAAATTTTCATGTATAGGTATCAAGCAGGCAACCTCACATAAACTTGAAAGGCATGAAAAATAAGATTAGACTTCGAAACGGAGGTCAATATTGTCAGGCTTAGATTAATAAAAAGGTAATCACAATAACGTTTAATGTGTTTTTAAGAAAAACCTGACGGTTCATTTCATAGAAGCATGACAAAATTTGAATTTGAAATTTAATAAGGAGATTGGTGGCTGCTGAATAAGGGCACGAAATGGTTCCAACATAGATGAGCAATGAGGCCTGCTTCATACCCTTTGTAGCTGGTGAGGTCTAGGAATGACCATCATCTCTTCCCATCTGCTCCTGGGACTTTTGGATAAGAGAAATAATATGCTATGGCTGCCAAAATACATTTCACCTTTATTTAAGTCTAACCATCACACACATACTCTTAAAGGGTATGTTGCTGGCTGTTATGTTATGCTACTAAATCTCATATTAACGATTTTGTTGCCCAGAGGTGCATTTTAACAAATAATGTGATTTGGTTTGTGTTTCTTAAACTAAAACTTTAAATGACCGTCCTCATTAATAATTATAGGAAATAGTATTTAGATGATTGTTCTCATTTTTGCTATAGTATACAATTCAGTGACTGAATTTTGACTTTTGATGGCTTTTGCTAGACACTGTTTTGAGGGAGATAGCTGATATACATCTGTTTCACATACAGATTATTGTTTTTACTGCTTAAACTTTATCAATGCCGTTCAGGGCTTTGTGAGTTATCAGATGGAGTAACAGACATTTGCTGATATCCTTTGGAGCTTTGAGGTAATAGAACAATGTTTGCTAAGTTGCTAAGCATTAATGGTATATTTGGCATAACACAAGAAAGAAGATAAAGCTAGTCGTTGTCTCTAATGTCCTCGAGTGAGCTCTGGGTGCTGAGATGCTTAATTCCTACTCAGCTCCCTCTGATATGGGTGATAGTTGGACATCTAAATAGAAGTTGGATAATTGAGTTACTCTGTGAATGTCTCTTGGTGAAATTCATCTCAGTTTGGCAGTCTTCAGTGTTGTTATCTACAGCTGAGCTTTACAGTCCAAGCTCTCTTTATAGTCAGTGGGGAGAATCAGGCATTTCTTGTGTGTGATTCATCTGACTTGTTTTAGTCATCAACATTAGGGTGAGATTTACAGGCTAAATGGGGTGACATAAATAGATGTTCTCAGAAGCTTTATATAGCAGTAGCACATATTCACTGGGCTACTGACTGAAACCTCCATCTCTTGCTTCTAAGATGACTGCTCCAACCACGGGAACAGAGAACAAGCCTCTGTCTTTACCAGCTAATATTCACTTTTCTCATACAAAATGTAATGTCTGCAGCTGAGGGACAGTGACTGGGCCACACAGACGCTGTGGTTTAAAATATTTTAGGATGTGTGCTTGGGATATTCAAGTTTGAATCATCTAGGTGAGAGCCTTGGTTACCCATCTGTTGGTTCGGAAGCAGACTGCTATGGCAGCAGCCAATCTTAGCCCTCTTCTGTCAGGTCTCTGGTTTGTGCCAACCTGTCTGGTGATGCCAGCTGGAACAAAGCACCTTGCTGCTCAGTGTGGCCAAGTTTCCGGTGGCTTTGGGTATGGTCAGAAGCATATTTAAGTTAGAGATTTTGATGCATGAGAAGTCAGGCTCTTGGATAAAATTTTGGAATGATCACCTGTTCTAGGTGCCAGTGTCTGTTTACAGGTCTAACCACTGGACTTCACTTTTAGTGAGATGTGGGCTCTGAAGCATCTCAGACCTTATAAAAAATGTGGCCAGTCCTTTGTAGTTTGAGAGTATAAGAATAAACACTGCTTATATTGCTGCTGATGTCATTGTCACTGTCCTGTTATGAACTTTCAGAAAGATGTTATAAGTAGTGTCTCTGCAAATAGTTCTTTCACGAGGCTAATAGGCTACTCTTTGCATCAATGACAAATGATGTCGCTGTGTATCATGTTACTGACATCTTGCCACACATCTGCAATCTATTTTCAGTTCTCTGTTGCTAATTACCAATTTAGGAAAGAAATTGAAAAGCTATGGAGACAAAAATATTTGATGGAGCATGGGACAGAACCACTGGAACTAACACTGTAAAACGAAGCAATACCAGATCCGATTTTAAGCTATCTAGAGCAAGGTTCAAAACTTGTGCATTTTCACTCCCCTCCTCCCAAGAACTATTGGTAACTGGAGTTATTGGTGAAGGAATCCCAGGTTAGAGATGGTGCTGTTCAACACACCATTGGTCTACCTTCAAAAGTTCACTGCTGTGCTGTTTTGAGTTTAGTGCTTTGGTGTGGGCTTTAGAAAACCATTACTTAATTGAGAATGCTTTCAGTTGCAAGAGTGCTGTCCCTCGTCCATGTCTGTTTATTTAACCATGCTGAAATGTCTGTCTTTTTGTTTTCTCCCACCTACATGGGGCAAAAAGAATATGAGTAAGGATCCCATGGGTTTTCTGCTTTTGTTTTTGCTGGATGAGGTGTAGACCTGTGATTCACACTGTGGGTATCTGTCTGGCATTCATATTTGAAATTGCTGCAAATTTATTAATTCATGGATTTTGGTCTCTTTTGAAAGCAAAATATTTCTGTGAGCAATGAAAGTTAGTTTGATGTCAGCATATATACCACTAATGCTTTCCTTTTTTACTAATAAGGTTGAGTGTAATTAAATCTGTACAGTTTCTGGGTTCTTTTAAGAATGCATACTCTACCATTAATTTACAAATACATTTATCAGCATGCTATTTTGAATATATACCTCTAAAACTCTACCTGAGTATTTATAAATTGTTTATTACTGTGGTGCCTAAACTGTGTACTGTTAAATAAGGCATCAGGGCTTATTCTCTTCTTACTAGCAATTTAATCTGTAGTTGGCATTTCAGAGATGGTCTGGTATTTTAAGGATTTGGGTTTAGCATTATCTGTGCCCTGTCAGACAGTACTGCATGCCAGAATGAATTTATGGTGGGGACATTTTTATTTGTTGTTGCACAATGGTCATAAAGGCACCATCGCCTAAAAGAGGGGACCAACTTGGTAAGATATGAAGAACATCATCTCTGTGTTGATTCATCTTTTGCACAAACCCTTCCCAGTTTGCTGCAACTGCAAGTAATGAGTCCAGAAATCAACTCTGGGGGCAGCACCTACTTTCTACTTTTAAAGCCATTGTGACCAAAGCCAGAGAGGGAAAATTCAAAACAAGAGCAGCCCAATGTGGGCTTTTGATTGGGTCATGTTGGCCAAGAGATCTGAGACATAGACAGCCGTGGCACATGTCCCTGTGAGAGCTCCTTACGCTCACTGGGCTGCTTTTTGTTCCTCCATCCTAGTTCCATCTCTGAGCTGACAAGGTCCGTGCCCATCCCAGCTCCATCTCTGAGCTGGTGAGGCTGGTGCTGGGAGCATGAGACCTTACTGTGGGGTCTTAGTGGTGAGTTTGGAAGGTGCTAATAGCAGAGTTGTCTCTGTTCTACCTACTGCAGTGAGTTGGTGCCTATCTCAGCTGCAGGTAGAATGTGCAGCACAAGGTGACAACTCTGGCATGAGGTGGCAGCCCGCTATATACCAGGTGATCTTAAACAAGAATGACAATAGTTGCGATCACTGCCAAATTCTAGTCAGAGAGATGTTGTTTAGGAGTGGTAACTGGAGAAGGTGCATTAGCTTTGTTGTGCCTGTTGTCATCCTCCTGGGATGCTGTGTGCCTAGTGCCTACAGGATTGGCATGGGTACAGTTTAACCATACCCGGAATTTGCTGATGAGGCAGCAGAAGATGAGATTCAGAGGATGTGCTTGTCTTCCAGGTGAATCCTCCAGTTTGGTCAGGAGTGGCGTTTCTTCCTGATCTTCTGAGGTGTATAAGGAAAGTCAGGGTTTGCATACAAGCATGTGAGCTTGGGATGTCCCAAAGATGCCTCCAGATTGCGTTCCCACTGCTGTCTTGTTTAGGGAGCGTTAGGCTCTGCTAGGCTCTGAGTGTAGTGCGGTGTTGACAGTCTTTGGCATATTTGATGTTAGTCTCCATTTCTTTTTGTTTTCCCCTACGAAAGCCACAGCACTGAAGAGACAGAGGCCCTGCTGAATGGTACTGTTGCACACCTGACCTGCATTACTTACCGGCTGGTATTTTTTGAGGAGTCAAGCAAAGAAAAAAAGATTACTTCATTATAAATTATTTATTTCCTAGGGGGAAAGTTTCTAGCTGTAGCTCAGGTGTGTAATGATGCAATATTACAGTACTATAAGGAACTGACTTTGACCTTGAGAATAATGTAAAAAAAAAAAAAGCCTATCCTTGCTTTGATGCAAGGAAGTCTCATTTTGGGAAGTTTGCTGCCTGCGATGATCCCATTTCACACACCAAAATTATTTTCTATTACTTTTTTTTTAATGGTATGCAAAAGTGCAGTTTTTACACTGTGGCTATTTAAATTGACTCATATAAACAATATGCAAGACTTCAAAGATTCTTTCCTTTGTTCTTTCTCGAACTGTGTTAAATCTCCACTGATGTTGTTTCATGTGTCATATCTGTATGTCCACATCTAGTCCTTTTCCTTGCCTTAAAGTTTGTTCACTCTGTGACTGTCATCAACAGCAGCTGCAAATTATATGTATATATCAGCCCTCTTAGTGACACTTAGCTGATGCTAAAAAGAAGCCAAATTTGGTAGGACCTGTCTGTGGCAGGTATCTCCTGAGACGGTATCTTCCTTCACCTGGAAGTTTTTCTTCCTTTATGGTTTAGATGCATTGACTGTACTTAGAGTATTTTGAGCACCAGTCAAAATGTAGCTATCCTTTCAGTACATCAGTCCCTCAAGAGAACGTAAGGCCATAATATATGGTATGAGTAGCATATAACACTGGAAACAGTGGAAATAAATAGTGTGCATTTCTTAGAAGTATCTGAATATAACTACAGTTCAAAACCTACTTTTTCTTTCCTGTTATGCTACTCCCTCCACCTGCAGTTAATTTCAGCAGCACCTTTGCCAGCTTCCTTCTTCCTGACCTGCTTCCTCCTCGAGGCATGTCAGCTCCTGGCATTGCTGGAGGCACTGCTGTTCCTTGTCCCATGGGAGGCACCAACTTCAGGACTCTCGCAGAAACCCGTTGTGGAAAGTGCAAGGTATTTCTGGATAGAGGCTACCACATCCTCTCTGTTTCCAAGGAAATCACACTCCAAAGCTCCACAGAGATGTATGACATTGGCAGGATGAGGCCAGTCAGTGTGCCTGCTTCACTGGTGTCTAGTGACTCGAGGTGAGCACAGCAGCGTGTGTGTGCAGAGTGTGCAGTGAGTTGCAGTCAGCATCTCTTCACAGTCTTTTTGGTGGAAAATTGAACTGGGGGCCTCATGATTCTCAGGAATACAGTCATTTGTGACCACAACGATTGTACAGGAGGAAGGGTAGGGCAGAGTTGCACTGGAGGCTACTTCTGTGGTATTTCCCAGCCCTGGTATGACCTTTTTCATGGCTAGGCTTTTACAAGATAAACTGCAGTTATCCACCTAACCCAGGTATTCTTATCCATGTTATTCATGGGCAAGAAGGTTTCACGTCCATCATGCAAACACCATTCCTTTGATTCAGAAGGTGGAGTAAGAGCTCCTTAGCAGATTGCCAGCATGTGAGGCTGATCCATGTTTTGCTGTTGGGTTTTGCAGGTGATTTTGCACCTGGTCTCTCCTGCTGGTCACTGGGCTTTGTGCTGAACATCTCCATGGTTTCCAGGCCACAGTTACAGATCCCATCTCCTCCTTTTCATCACCTTCTCTCCACCACTTTGCCCAGCTGTGGTCCCTTCTTCCCCATTGTTCCTAATGTTGGTTTTTTTTCCTCCAAAACCTCTTTCCTTCTTCCCAGTACTGGTCCCAGTGTCACCAGCATCTTCATCCTAGTACACTCACTGTTCTCTTGTCCCCAGGTCTGCTTTTGTTTCTTCTAAGCTTAAGTTTTTGTGGGTGGTGTTGAACTTTAGTAGCAACTTGTGTGACATTTTGCACATTTTTCAGCTTTTTGAGAAGTGAGATTCTGCTAAATTGATGTTTTCTCATCAGAAGGCTTAGACTTTTGATAAGGATCCTTCTCTTTCCTCCTTTCTTTCCAACCAGCAGACATGACTTTCTGCTTTAAAACACTGAGAAACTTCCCAGATCAAAATATCGGAAATGGTCTCTCCGCAAAGCACTTCATCAAAGCAGTAGAGCTGGGCTGAAATACATCTCATGGGAAACGTGTTTTTTTTTTTCAGTGAGCTTTACTAGTCATCAAGTGCTCTAAGAGTGCTAAATGAGGAGAGAATCTCCAGAAGCATTTAGATGCTAAAACTGAGAATGGCTCTGTTGAGCATGTGTGAACTCTGGTGGGGTTTTTTTATTTATTTTTTGTATATATACATATATAGTATAATCTGTCCAAATTTGGAGGACAGCTCTCACTTCAGAGTGGAAGAACTACTGAAAGCAAAGGACAATGGAATTTTTCAGCCTGGGCGGCACAATATTTTCCTCTAACCTCATCTCAGAAGTGAATGAAATGTTTTGACTGAAATTCCCTCTGCCTTAAATAATTAAATCAGTCTGAGGCAGTTGCCATGAAACAAACAAACCAACCCCAAAACAACAAACCAACTCAAAAAGTTGGAGAATAAAAATTGGCAAAGATCTCAGGAAGTGAAAATAGAAGGAAATGTTTGGTATCTTTTAAAGTAGTTATCATGTTTGCCTCTAATATTTGCGGGGTGATGTGTGTGATCTGTAGGTTGTTCCCAGCACAGATTTCCTGCATTTCTCAGGAAGGTGTTCTCGGACCCTCTTCCTGGGCTATTTCAAGGCAACTGGGGGGCTTCCTACTTACAAGTGCATCATAGACTACCTGCTCCCGCAGGCTCTCTTACAAGCTCTCCTCCCATTTGCTATGTGAGGCTTGAGATGAGTTGTGGTAGGGCTCCCTGCTTTCCCTGATGCAGCAGCCAGGAGGGCTGGCATGGGGTGCTGCTCTGTGGGTGGTGGCAGGGTCTAGCATCTCCCTGACGGCCTGAGAAGTCCCTAGTCATAGGAAGGGCTCCTCACTTTTTTTGCTCACCCAAATTCTCCTCCCAAGGAAAGATGTGTAGGGTGGAGCAGAGCCTGGCTGGACTTATAGAGGAGGCTCACTGCTGTGTCCAACTGGGTGCCATGGGATGGGCAGTGAGGTTGTCCCAGAGCCCCTGTTGGCTGCCCACCCCTGGGTGCTCTGTGCAACTGTGCCCCTCCAGATGTTTTTCAAGGTCTATGTGGGTCTTGGCATCGGTCTTTGCTCCTGAAGTGCCAGATATTTGGCATAAACTATATATGACATGAGCCAGCGTAAAGGCAGAAACAAAGTCTGGCAGAGGGCATCTTGGAGGAATCTTCTTGTTACTCTTAGAAGGGGAGGTTGAGAGCCCTCAGCAACAAGCCCTAGTCTCTACAAAAAATCACGGTCCTGTTGCCGGACTGTGCATTAGCACAGCTTTCCTGTTCTTGGTCATTAACACTTGGCATGGTCTGTGTTTTCTTACATTTTATGGAATTTGATGTATTTCACCACTGGGTAACGAAAAAAAAAAAATCATCACTGAGAATACCATTTTTTCCTCTTGAAGAACTATGAAATTATTCTGAAACATATGACGTGTATAATAACAGCCTAGTGCTCTTATTAAAAAAAAGTGCTAGAGGCGTTGTGCAGTTTCCCAGAGGCTTAATGAGGGAGCCATACTCTGTTGGAAATTTTTCAACAATAAAAATTGACCTATTACATGCTCGTGTAAAATGAGGGTTGACAATCACACAAATATGTCCAAAATCAAATACAAGCATTGTAAAATATCACTTCTTTCCCACAGGGAAACTGGTCACCTGTTCACAGTAGGATTTCGCATTATATCCTATTCAGTAAAGAATAAGATGCTTCCCCACAGGGAAACAAAATGGCAGCAAAGTACTGGCCCGATGCCCTTCTATCAATGCTTTTCACTGACTGTTTTGCCAAGTCTTCGAAAATAACGCATGGGCATATTTTTTCAACATACGTTTTGCTTCTTTGTCAGTTTAAAGGCACAAAGAGAAGAAAAGATTCTGCATTTGCCACTTCATCATCAAATGCAGGAAAAATTCATTGTTTGCTTGTTTGATTTTTTTCTTTCCTTTCATAATGGTACTTTTGTATTTTAAAAAAATTTAGTCTCTTTTGCTAGTCTTTTAATGTATATATCAGAAATGACTTCTTAAAAATTGAGCATGTGGCTCCAAACCTGTGTCTGCATTCAGGGAAACATCTGTTGCAAAACATTGAAATTTGGAGTCATGGGAGCAGAAAAGTTGGATTCGGGAATTATTCGGTGTACTGTTGAATAATCAAAGAAAGGAAGATAATGAAATATAAAGAGATGAATAATAAATTACACATGGTAAATACTGTTCCTCTGCTCTGAACAAGTTAAGCCACTGTCAATGTTTGTACATTCTTCAGATGTTTAAGAGTAAATAAGTCAATGTGTATCCCAGAGGAAACACTAACTGATTATTTGGATTTAAAAACCCCAACTGTTTCACTGCTGAAGGTGTATCACCAGTGAATATACTGGTAGTCACTTCGCAGTACCTTGCTTCAGCTCCCTGGTCAATCATTGCCTCGGTTTTCTAAGCAAGAGAGAAATATGGGGAGGTGGAAAGTGATGTAGGGAGAGATCAGAATTTATCAACAATCCCTGTCAAGTATCAATCTCTGTGTTAAGGAGAGATGGGGAAGGGATTAAAGTATGAAAGCAGAACCACTGTGGTAAGGTCTTGATGCATCTTCAGTGTACAAGACTACAAGTCATGAGACTCTTCTTCAATGGGCAGATGTTTTTGTGTGGATCTCCTTGCAGGTTCTTTGCCCTTTCTAATGCAATTTAAATAAATACATAAATCGTATATGGTAGGCCATAGATTTGCTATGCAGTTTATCCACATTTAAATAAATATGGGTAGAGGTTGTAGAAAGGGGTGGTATTGGGTGTAGAAAGGGTGGTATTATCCTGGCGAAAGGGAGGAGAGAAAGAGAAGAAAATCTACTTTACTGTTAAAGTAGTTAATTTTGTAAAGTTTTCTAGTTCTGCTTTTCAGTTCAGAGGTAAGCAACCTGATGTTAGAATAGTAGAAATAAATAAATAAATGTACAGGAGATTATTATGAAGCAAACGTTGCGTGCTGCTGTAGGATTAGAGAATTCATTCTGGCCATAGAGGATATTGCATTTATATAATAGGAAAAACCTAAACCTGTCACTTAATAACTCAAATCTTTCCAAGATAGAACTGTTGAAGCTGATGTTAAGTATACAAAGATACAATCTGAAAGATAGTGAAGTAAATGTGTGAGGATTGGTGGTTACAAGAAGTAAATATTGCAAGATTTGTCAATTCTAACAAAGAACATATAGATTCCAGTGTTATTTGTAGATACTGTTTGGATGATTACTGCTAATATCTAAGAATACATTCATGAGTTTATTTAAATAAACATAATCTGTAATGACTCAGATGCCCATGTAAATTAAGTGTATACTATAATATGTATGATAACCATAACTTAGTACTCTATTTAGGTCCAGAAATAACAATACCATAATTCTCATTATATCATTGGTTTTACTATATTCTAGTATCTTAACAATCACCTTACAAACCATATATTCCAATGCTATGTTTTACTAACTCATTGTGCATTTAGTGTAATTTTGTGCTTCTACTGAAGGTGATTTTGGCCATGTGATGGCCATGACCACCCTTTTGATGTTCATTTAAGATCCTGTTGCAATGCTCAATTTGTGTCTGGTTCCTGCTGCAGATGATTACTAGTACAGAACTTATTCATTTAGGAATAGAAGCTGAGTCAAACACCAATAAATGACAGTTGTTTACCTTTAAACCAGTCAATTTTCCTTAAGTAAACCCAGAGGAAGGAGCATACTGAAACATGACACGCACAGCTTGAACANCCCAGAGGAAGGAGCATACTGAAACATGACACGCACAGCTTGAACACTGAACAAGTTGTTTGGGCAAATTACATGGGAAAGCCAATTTGAAGTCGCTGAAGTGTCATAAGTATGGGAGGGAATTCAGATGAATGATGGGATCTCATTCAGGGGTAAGAGTCTGATCGCAGAATGTGTATGGCATCTTAAGTACTACTTATAAATAATTACACATATTCTATTTCTCTCATTTCAGTGACTATTTCGACAAGTACCTTCTTTGATGGCTTACTAGTAACTGGGCTCTACACTTCTACCAGTGTTCAGGCTTCCCAGAGCGTTGGTGGTTCCAGTGCTTTCGGATTTGGTAAGTCCAGTATAATTTATATTCTGCAACCTAGGGTAATGAATACTTGGTTGTAGAGAGGACATCAATAGCAACACAATTACTGAAACAGGTTCATTTAGACTGAGTAATCAACAATACATGGAAGTGAGTGGGTGTCAATGAGATAAGGCAGTGGTGGCTTTTAGGTAGCTTTTATTTCTTCTTCTACCTTCTTTGCCTTGACTCAGCCCTGGTACTAGTATACTAAGTTATATGAATCTTAAGACAGAAAAGCCTCAGCAGCTAAACAGGTTAAAATAGCCAGTTCTAAAAGGTGTGACACTTTGTATCAACTAAATCCTATAGCCCAAAGCCTCTAGCTGTTCTTCGACTGAAAAACAGATTGCTTTGAGCTTATGTCAACCTACTTTTTACATTCACGTAACAATAGCTCCTTCCTTAAAACCAGAGTTCTGGTCAAGATATTTTATGTAACCAATTATTTTCCATGTATGAAAACCAGACTTGTATTAAAACGGGTAGGACAAGTTTGGCAGGATTATTATATATTTCAAGTTCTGCTGTAGCATTCAGCAGTAGCAACCAGGCCAGCTGTGCTAAGGACAAGCGCTTTTGAAAAGTCTATTCTAAATTTGTGCAAGTAGTTTATAGCTATATCTTCTGCAGGTTATTTGGTAGTGTTTTTTTATATCCTTACAAATAATTGTCAGATTTGCGCTTCTCCAATTAGAGGAAGTCAGTTACCCCTATTAAGGAATCTGGGGTGAAGGTACAAAAATGGGCACCAGTCGTACAGGACACCAACTACACTGCACTTGCTGTTGCATGTTTGTCAGTTAGTTATACTTCAGTACTTTCTTCATAATAATATTTCATATAAGTTATCATGAGTGTCATACAGCAGATACATGTTGGCTTTTAAATAAAAGAACGCAACATAAATAGAAAATTATTTAAATATGTATTGAGGAATAATTTGAGAAGGGCATTGCCTCTGAATAGCACCACAAATCAACTTCAGACCTTTTGTCCAGCCTTTCAAAGGGAAGAGCACAATTGCCACAGGTATTTCATGTCTTGCGCAAAAGGCACTGAAAAATCAACTGGAAGTAATAGTACTGCTGTTTCTTCTTCCCGCCGTACTCTTTACAAGATGAACAACATCTGGTGAAGTAAGCAAAACAAAACATTTATCAATGTCAAATTTTGGAGGTGGTTGAGTTACTGGCAAGCTTCATATTGCCATAAGAGGCATTTGCATCGTGTCACTGGGGAGGTGACAGCCCTGTATGGCAAATTCACTAGGTGCATCATGTTTAATCACCTCTAAATATTTAAGAATGGACATTATGAAAAATTTTAAGGACCTAAATAGCTTTGTGCATTTAAAAATACATCTGTATTTTTTCCTAAATTTGTATTGTCATGTGTAGAACAGGGTTGTAACAGTAGGTGTCTCACTGAGAGACTGAAGTAACATGTGACGTGTGACTGGAAAAAAAAGATGTTGCCTTTTTTAACTTGCTGAAGGTAATTTTCTAGCTCTTGATGTGTTACTTTGACCAGTCAGTCACTGATAGATAACCAACAACTAAACTGGTGACACATGCATTCTGCAGACCTAAAGGAGATCCAAACCTATAGGCTGGGAAAATATAACAGCCAAAGAAATGCAAATGCAGTCACATACCCTATTTTGCTCTCAATGCAAATCCTCAAAAGTTATGCTGCTCCATCTCAATCATATGTCAATCCATGTCAGAAAAACTGCTGCCATCTCTTACGTGTCTTTTGAACTTTCCACATCAAACTGTAGGATCTGTTGTGTTACAGTTGCTAGTTATGCA
>WEIS01004935.1:0-10963 GCA_013389965.1 Todus mexicanus | reverse complement strand
GCAACATTTTAAATAAAAAAATCATTTTGCTGCTCTTCTTTGCTTGGATATATATGGGAAAAAAAATAATCAAAGTTTCGAAAGAGCTGATGCTCTTGTACAGTGGTTTTGCAGTCACAGTAAAAAATAAACAGTGGAACAAAAAATGGCAATGGCTTTTAACTTAATTTTATGTGAATATTCAGTCCATAATGGCTCCCAGGATTGCGGGCTACATAAACTTTTCCTTTCTCTACACTGCAGTAAGAGATGAGAAGGCTGGCCTCCTGCAGAAAGCATTTAGCATGTGAATTATATGCTTCTAAAAACAATTTGGTAGTTAAAAAAATTACCAATATTATAAAATCTACCATCTACAGCAGAAAAAGTTTAATTTCCACATTATTTAATATATTGTTTAGTAAATTAGTAAGTGAGAATGGCATTGTTTTGTATTCTGGAGAAAACAAAGCTCTTTATCCAGAAACTCTGGATCTGTCTATTTGGTCATCACTCCCAATTAGCAAAGAAGCTGCTCCTCCTTTCCAGCAAGTGATTGTGATGTTTCTGTTAGATTTAGCTTGCTGGAAACTAGTATTTTTTAAAATGTCGAGGACTCTGTCAGGTTCAGAGGCCTCAATTCAAAAATGCATATGGTTTATCATAATTAGACAAGAAGGGCTGAAGCGAGGCTTTTACAATCTGAAGATAGTGATATTCTGTAATTGGGTTGATAGTGGTTGCTCATGGAGCAGGGAAGAATGTGGGTTTTTTTCTCTTTTGCAATATTACCATTGAAACACTCTTGTCTGTGTTGCACAGGAGGTCACGCTAGATTATCATAATCTTCCAGTCTGCCCTGACAATGTGAAGTCTTCCCAACATACATACATATATCTGTCTCTTGTGCCCTAAGTTACTGTATTGTGGCTACAATTATCTTTAATTAATTACCCAGTTTAGGGAGTCACTTGATGGAGACAAAATCATCAGTAGTTATCACAGTTAACCCTGGAAAGAAGCTTTGAAGAAAAAAAAAATGTTGTTGCTAGTGGAGTTAATTCTAAGGTTATATTTTCTTTCTTTTTCAATATATATTGTGTAGCCAAATAAATAACTCCTGTTTTCCTCTCTGGGATTATACTGACATGAAGCTTGCTGAAATTTTTATTTAGGAAGCCTTCTAACAGCTCTTTTTGGGAGAAATGGGTGAGCTTTGGGGGATAAAACTTAATGGTGGTCATAAATACTCATCTTTTGTCCCAGGCTGAACCATTCTCTGGGTTCAGATAAAGGTAAAGCTAAAATTAGAACTAGGATAAAAGATAAATGTGTCCTTGAAACCTCACTAACGAAGCTGTGAGGATCCTTCAGCAAAGAAATGATCCTCTCAATTCTAGCTTTTAAGAATAGCTTTTCTCTCTTTGCTAGAATGCTTGATACAATGGGTGCCTTAAGTTGCATCTCTGCAGTGCCGTTTCTACTCTGCTTTCCTGACTAGTGTGGTGTGTACCTGGGACTTGTTTCCACATCCTTAAGCAGTGCTTGCTGAAGCCTAAAGAGCAATCCCATGCTTCATCTCCTCCTTTCTCTAGCCACATTGACACCCCTCAGTGTCATTCACACCCTGTATATCTCTGGAGATGCATTTTGGACTCTCGTGGGATTTCCCTGTCCCTATATGGTGTGTCCTTCCCATCTTCTTTTGAATCTGAGAGTTCTTGCTGGTATTTGGCCTCTTTTCTACAGTTCAGGCCATCTGCTGGCTATGCTCTGGGATTTATCAGCCCACCAAGGCCAACCTCCCATGAAGCCAGGATATTCCTACAGTCAGTTAGGGGCTCTCACTGCTTGGCTTATTCAAAATGTATGTGGAAAGTGGGAAACAGGAATACTTAGAAAGCTACAGATGCAATGGTGGGTTTGAAGGGAATGATTGCTTGCAAATGAGATTAAGGTTAAATGGGTTTGGTGGGTGATAGGGGTACCAGTCTGTAACTTGGGATAAGTATGAAAATACAGCTCAGCTCCTCCAAAGCCACGTGCACGGGAAAGCAAGGAATACAGTATCATTTCTACAATTAAAGGGGAAGATTACAGCATAATCCCTCAGCAGTGATAAGGAAGGCTGTGTGCTGAGGACCTGAATCTGTCTCATTGCACATGATCGTCCCAGCTGACAGGCTGGTTGAGCAGACAGATGTGGTGGGCTACGCACATCAAAGCTTGCCTTTGACCTGCCAGTCATGCTGCATCTCTGCATTTGGGTTCTTCCCAAAGATTTCCAACTCCTGCGTAGATTTTCACATCATGTGCATGTGACAAATTATTTAAGATTGATGTAATAAGTTTCTTACAAACTACAGTGAAAAATTAAAATCTTTCTAGTTAAGCCCCCCCCAACCTAATCTAATACAAAATCATAATTGTTACGCTGCTGTTTACCTTTTAATAAATGTCAAATAAACAAGAAGTTCCATGATAGTATTTGTATATGCATTATCCTTTCAACCTAAATTGAAAAAGTCTTTTTGAAAGTCCATAGGCTCTGTTATGGTGGAGATAGTGGATTCAAAGCTCTCATCACACTGGAGAGTGTTGCTACAGGCTTAATTGGAAAACAGAAAATTTTGGGTTTACTTTCTGTGTAGGTTTGTACAACTTGTAATTTACTCTCTTTTAAAAAAGATACCTTGTTTTTACTGAGAGGTCATAAACTGCTGGTGTATTTTAAGAGGCTATGAGAGTGATGTTACCTGGAAACATTTTAGTGCCTGAACAGGGGAATTGCATCTGCTAGGAAGCAAAAAAATAGAATATGAAAGATCATCTTGCAAGGTTTCATCTCTTGTAATTCTTTGTTTCTATACCATGAAGATGATCACACCAGTGATAAGTAATGCATTGAGTCTCTGAGATGTAATTTTTTTTTAAAAAAATGGAATAATTACAAATATTTCCTAAATTATGGTGAATAATAAATTTCCTAGAGGAAATCCTAGGAAGAGCAATCACCAGAAGTAATTTACTTGGCATTACATTTCATCTTATACTCTTTTCTTTCTTAAATTATTCTATTGCCTTTTGACAGGATTAAGGCAGCCTTAACATAATCCTCTGATTGGTATTTTGGTTACACACATGTTTGCATAGCAGACCAAAACAAAAAACCTCCTTTAATTTATAGATGAAGGATGATTTTGATCCAGCTCCATATAAGTTGGGAATTAGGGAAACAGATAAATATAGTTTACTGGTCCAGTATTGCTCTTTGGCTCACTGGTCATAAGCAGTCTTAGGGCAGAGTGGATGTCATCGGTGGTGCTGCTGGTTTCATCTCCAGAAAAGAAAGGACAAACAGAGTGCCTGGGTTGCCGAAGGGCACCCACAGTGTGATCTCCAAGGAGGTACCATGGAAAACGCTCTGGTCATGCTCCCCGGCTCTGCTGGTGCATTTTTCTGGACTGTGCATTGGAGGCACTCAAGGCTCCTGCTGCTCCTGAATGGAGTGTATAGTTTCAAGCCATCAGAGGCTTGCTTTTGACATCAGTTGATGCTCAAACACTGATGGTTCTGGGGCAATGTTTTGCTTTTGGATTTTGACAGATAAAGGAAAATATCCCCCACTAACATTATGAGATGGAAAAAGGCCAACTGTTGGTTTTTTCTAGTTAGGTGAGCCTATAAAATTGATCCCTTCTGCTCAGTCTTTGCCTCTGTGTGCTTGTTCACAGCTTTAAAAAGTAAGGAATAATCGTTAAATGCCAGCTCTTAAGAAAAAGTTTGCATCTATGTACATGTTACTGCTCTTGAAGTGTAGTTTTATAACTTACTGAAATTGCTGTAGATCCCTGATTTACTTTGTGACAAGCCAAACGGGCTCCAGGACCCTCTCTTCACACCAGAGATATTTGCCAGAAACCAAACAGATGGTAAACTAGGAAGAAATGACCCTCGGCATTCTCATTAGAACAGTTGGGGAAATTTTAATAGGCCCCCATTTGCCTCGTACTGTATCTAATACCCTTTGAACTGCCACTTTTTTTTCTATTTGTTACAAGTCAGCTACTGCCATGTATATTTTAATGGGGATTATCAAATACAATTTGCCCAGAAGATGTACCAGCCCTCTGCTGCTAATTAGCAAAGTTTAAATAATCACTGAGTTCTGGAATAATTGGAAAGAAACACTGTTTTTCCTGCCAGTGCATAATTACCAATTAACAGGAAGATAAAATATCTGTATAGCAGTCATATCTTGGAGAATTTGTTAACAGTCAATTAAGTAGTGAGTTGGTGCCAAACTGACGTTGGTCAAGAAAGTTTACATTTGTGTTTAGTTTTAAGATACAATGGTATGCAATGGTATGTAAGGAAACCATAATGATGATAAAGCTTTCCAAGTTTGTGTGTCATGATGTTTAATTGCTACTTAAATGTCTTTATGGCCAGAAGTTGACCATTTCTGCAAGTGGTTGACTATCATATGTGCCTTATGGAAGGGGTTTCAGCTTTATTAGCAGAACATATTTTCATTATCATGATATATGCAGTAATTACCCACACTTACTCAACAAAGAACTGTCACCAGTATTTTACCTGCTGAGAAGGAAAATTCCCCACAGGTAGTTGGGTAATGCAGAGAGTAATGTCCCATGTTTGGAGGAGCAAGCTAGTCAGAGTGGGAGCCTACACAGAGAATACTTAAGCTGGCCTAGTTTGAGTTTAGTTTGACCCAGTCCTATCACATTGAACACTTTCACCCATTTCTGCAAGTGCTTTTGTACTGGTTAGGTTTATCTTAACCCCCTGCCATAGCAGCCGCAGCTCTTGGACATCAAAATCCAATTTTACCTAATCTGCTGGGAAGCCCTGAGTTACTGGTTGATTCAACATACATAAAAGTGGGTGATAGTGTCTGCTCCATAATTTTTTTCAAATGTCTTTGGAGCATTATGAGGATGACAGTAAAATAGGTTGCGCTTTTAACCTTTTAAATATACCTGTAGCCCCTGCTAGTATCCATGTGGTCAAGGCTGGAAAGGAGAATGAACCTTTGTAGAAGTGTGGCATGTGTAATGTTGCTTGTGTTTGTTAGCTTTGAATAGTGGGTGCAGGTGGGTGTTTAATGCTGTAGGCAAAACTTAGTGCTTTGCAGATAAGATGAGAGATGGTCATTGCATTAGAGATGCAGAGGAGCATCTTCCAGTGTGGCAGTGCTTCGAAAGTGGCCCCTGGAGTTTTTAAACAAGAAAATGCCTTTAGAAACAGTTTTACATAGCCAAAACCAAAGTGCTAATTGATGTGTTGGGGCCAATTTTGGTCCAATTTAGCAAGTACATTGGTTCAGGAGTGATACATTTTTTCAGGTCTTATATGCATCTGGTTCTGTCCCCTAGGTGGCCAGATAATTGTATGAGGAAAAGTTGGAGCACCATTGAGTTTTAATGTAACTTTTAAAATTGCATTTTAATTTTTAATAAAATACGTATTGTAAAAACTGATGTGAAACTTTGTAATCAGCTCAGGATTTTTTACTACCTCATACCTCTGAGAGTATTCTAATCCCGATAAGGTATGGATTTTATGTAAAATATAAAGAGATTAAAATAATCACTGTGACAGGTTGATGATTTATATCTATACTAATACTTATGGAAAGTAGTAAGTAGCATTTTTTGAAGTGTACAAATTGTAGGTCCTTTTAACAATGCAAAATAATGTTTACATAAATATATATGCACAATGCCATATATATACATACATATTTGTTCCTAGCTATCCTTTTTTTCACCCCGATTTCAAATACCATGTTCAACTGGTGCACTTTGAATGCTATTAATCACTATACTCCACTTTTTTTGGTAAAAAAAGTAAAAATCTACAGTGGCTTTTCTGACATCTCCATTTTACCAACAATAAATTAAACTTAATTATTAAGATCAAAAGGATCCTGCAAGTTTGGTACACACTTTATGGCTATGAGTTTACTTGCAAAGGTGTTCATCACTGCACAGCAATTTGTATGTTGAAAAGTTGCTGTTAACTCCAGTGTGAGTTGAGTGTGCCTAGCCCTTACACTTACCAGCCCCTGTGTGTGTCAAACTTGGCACTCGGAAAATGAGACAGACTTCAATAGGGACCATGTGGGAAAATCTGGTGGAAGTGAACAGTTTCTAGAGCTTCTGGGCATGGTTCAAGTGTAGAGCTCTGCTGCCCTTCGCTCCTCTTGGTAGCCTGGGCTTTCTGAGTCATATTGACCTGCCTCTTCCCCAGGGCTCTTCCATCTGTGCACTGAGGCACAGCTCCATGCAGAGTACAGTACCTAACTAGATCATTAAGAATGCTGTGCTGTCTTCCCAACACTTAAATCACACCATAACCCCAGTGTAGCTACACTTCAAACCTCTAATGTTGGAGATTGAATCAACTTGCCTACTCTGAAGAGTAACCTCAGAAATACAAAGTTTCCTGGTCTACTTTATAAGCTTACAGGTGACCTGGTGTGGAGACACCGACATTTTCTATCCAAGTTCTGCTGTGACCAAGAGACAAACAAGTAGCCTCAACATAACTGCTAGAACCTGATAATACCAGACTTCCTTGAGTTTTTGTCTATGTGTATTCAGTAAAAACTAGATTAACAAAAAAAATTTGGAAAAGGCAGATATGTGGGGCAACTGAGTACATAGAGTTGATCTGGCCATTTTCTTGTGCCCTAGATTAGCAGTTAAAATACTTGTAGTCTGAAGTCTTGAACTGCATGCTCTTAAACTGTGTGAGGCACCAAAGGAAATAGCCATGTACCTCTTTCACTAATTTTCTACAGTATTCTCTGTGCATGGGGTAGTGTCTGCAAGTTTGCTGAGCTACTTGCTCTCACTGAAAACTTACTGTTGTTTTTTTTTTAAGGGTAAATCTACCCTGTTTGACATTAATTAGAGAAATCTCAATGTATGACTGAATTCTCTTATTTTATTTTCTTTACAATAACTTTCATCTTATTTGCTCACCAATTAGAGTGTGATCTCTAAAGCAAGGACTTTCTTCTTTGTTACTCTGTACAGACACGCAGACACAATAAAACTCAATCTTTAACTGCTCATGACTGTTATTATAATAGGGATAATAGTGCATAGAAGTCAAGAAAAACAAATTAAGCTTTCATTGACTGTGGCAACAATAACAAAATACTTCCCCCTCTAAAAGATGTTGTAATTATGCTTTGAAGCTGCATTCAGCTGGACTGACAGGCTGAAGTTGCATGGCAATTCTTAGTAACAGAGAAATATCTTTGATAAAGTAGGGGAAAAAAGGCCGACATCTAGAAATTTAGGGGCATCTTAAAATTGCATTCTGCGTGTGCATGCCTTGAGAATATATTAAGCAAACGTTCCCATGGCTGCATGAACTTTACACTGCCAATGCAACTGCTTGCATTGCTTCTTGTCCCGAGCCTGTTTCTGTGATGCCCGATTGACAAGTGTTGTGCTGCTACAGTCAGAACCCCCTCCCAAACTTTCCTGTTGTGCCAAGCCTATTATTTCCCTTGCATTTTGTGCTTATCAGGATGCGATCATGTATTCAAGCTGAAATTACTGGGCTCTTGGACTTCATCAATTAAGATGCATTGAAGGCTCTTGCAAATGTGAAATGATATTGGGAAATGGTTATTATTGTAATTTCAAAGACAAGTTTGTAAACTAATTTCAGGCATATTATGACAAACAAATGTTGTGATCAGTCTGCTTCCCCCATATCTGCCAGTTTGTTGTATTTCAAAGTGGAGTTGATTATACGTGATGAAAAATCAGGCTTATAGGAAAAGGGAACTCAAGAGCCCTCTGTTAAACCCTGATCATCACCTGTCCTACCAGTTGATTTCACTGTTTGTTTGTCTGTTGTTAGTGTTGTGACTGATAATTTGTGTGTTTTCAGAGATGGTTCATAAGAAAACTCTGCTCCAGGTCTTCTAAAAGGAATAATCCAATCTTCAACAATCTACCAATGAAAGTGAATTGCTGTATGTAGGGAATGATTGGTATGATTGCATATTTATCAGACGCTAGAATACATGAACTAGAGAAAGAGGCTACCAAGCCCATGCTGCTGTGCAGCGTGATGGGAACAGGGCTGGCTCCCTGCTCTCCTGGTGTCCAGAGGGAAGGGCAGAGACCCTCTGCGCTGCTCCTACTCAGCTATTGATGGCAGTGTTGGTAGGTGGAGAGAAGGGATTATGCCTTTGCATGGGCACAAGGTCACACTCGCAGCTTGTGCCGCGACAAAAAGAGATATTTATTGATTACAGCACGTTGCTGAGGTTAGAAAATTTGGGGTTAGAGTGAAGAGAAGGTTGTGAAGTTACTAAAAGACACTTGTTGCTATGCAAGCATTACCTCTTAAGAGTCTGAGTTGGTCCTAAAGTGATTTTAGTCCAGTGAACCTTGCTACAAAATTCCTAGAAAAAAAAAAAAAGGGCAGTCCTTTGCATGAAATTCTTAGTCTGTGGGGTAGGGTTGTTCCTCAGTTCTGCTTTCCTGGACTTTATTACAGAATGAAATCCATTATTCCAGGTGATCATGTCAGTCCAGGCATAACTTTGCACCTCATTTTACAAATGTCTTTAACAAAATATATTAGTTTATCTGCTGCTTGAGTTTAGTTATTTTTGGTGACGTACTGGACCTACTATCATATGAACACTGACTTCTACTTCTGAAAAGAAAGAAAATATGCCTTTTAGTTCAAAACTATAACTTCAAGATGCTAAAAGCTTTAGCCCAGGCTTTTTTTTACATTTATTAAATGAACCAACACACTGTAAGTCTTAACTCAGTTCAACCCTTAGGAAAAATAAAGCAACTATTACAATCAGTGCAGTTTGTAACCAAAACAATTAATTTTTCATAAACCTTAGTTTTAGCTAAATACTTGAATGCTTGAAGGAAACAAACCTTCAGGAGAATGCCAAGAGATACACAAATACAATATGCAACCTCGTTGCAGGAAACTAAAGATCCTTTGCAGCTGTGTGAGAATGTTTTGCTTGGTATTTCTTTTAATCTTTTACAGATAACATCAGATTAAATAGCTGAATGTTGAAAGACCTCATGGTGTTTTGGGGACACACGATGTTGGTCAAAGTGCTCTTACAGTTTATTTAAATAAAACTATATAAATAATTACTTGTCAAAATTATTTTAGCAGTATTACAGAAAATGATGAACATTTTACATAGCAGATTATTAATAAAGTCAGTATTTTGCTCCTCTAACATGCTGAGATTTGCTATATGTCTGTTTCTGGATAAGCAACTGACACAAATATTTTGTGACACTAGAGTCATACTCCAGTCATACAGCATCACAGTCGCATTGATGTTCTCTGACATATTGGAAAGATGATGTAATTATTAGGAGGCTGAATCAATAAATGCTGACAGCAATGGCTGTTAAGATGAAGAATATGAGCACTAATGAAGTCTAGATTAAAAAAAAAAAGTCTTTGAGCTGCTATATCCTGCGAGTCTTAATTTTTAGAAAGATTAAGTTTAAATTTTTAATTTTGGTGTGAATAGTTAATTTGCTGAAATACTCCACCTGCTTGCTCAGCACATATATACATTGAGTTTCTTATTTCCTCCTGGTAAATGAAAATTTACTCGCTTTAGATTTCATAATAAAGGTCTTAGTAGAGATTTCTTCATGTTAACTTCCTACTTAAATTTATCACTGAACATGTAATAAGTAATATCACAGGCACTAGTGACCACCCAGTAGTTATAATTCACTGAGGAAGCTTTGCGATAACCTTTGCTTAAGGAGGGCAAAGATGTAATGAACTCTTAAAAAAAAATCTCCAGTCATAATCTGCCAAGAGTTCAACCAAAATAAACCAGGATGTGCTTTAACTGCAATTTTCCCTGAGATGATCAAAGAGGTGTATGCTAGCTTCTAACTGAAGTTTGCTGAAGATTTACATTAATATGGAATTCACATTAGGTCTGAAGAATTTATCAATTTTGTGTCATAATCTAAAGGACTTTTTGCTTAGCATAGAACAAATAAATGTTTATTTGTTCTCCACTGAAATACCCTGAGCAGGACATGTAAAATTCAAGAACCTTTTCTATCCTGAGAAATATTTTTGAGGAATTTAGTTACTGAATTTTCCACATTTTTAAACCCAGGAGCATTTCTTCTGTGTTTTACTCCTAGATGGATCTTCTCAGCCTATTTCTGGGGATCCTTTCCTTAGGTACTTCATTTTTGCTGTATGTAATGTGGGGAGATTGGCTGGTTGGCTGAGGCATTCACATATAAACATGCCTTCAGGTGCCCTGTTTTCCAGGGACTGAGGCTGAAATGCACAGTCCTTCTGAAAACATAATTTTCTGAACACTAGTTGCTATTTATCCAGAGGAATTTTGAAAGACGTCTGTCATACTCTGTTATGGCAGGGGGTTGTGGTGAGCTGCTGAGTTGATCTCCCTGGTTTCTTTCAGCTCTAGGGGAAGAGCTGATCCCTTCTGCTCTGGGTAGAGACCAACACTCTAGGGACATGGGTCATCTTACCCTGCAGCAGCCATCTGAACTAGTCAGATGACTTGTCTCCAGAGCTGATTTCTTCACATTCATTTTAAAAGGAACCAAGGTTAGTAGCTCAGCTCTGGACCTTGACACAAAAAGTTATGGATCACACTTTCTTATTTATTTGACAGAACAATAGAAGACTATAAAATGCATAAAGCATGGAGAATGTAAATGCTGCAAGGACAACTATATACTATTACAGTATGTTATCAGTCATATTATTAATTGTTAGACTAGCTGAGGGGGCAATTTGGTGGGGAAAAAACAAATGTGAACAGATCTGTAGCTGTTTTTAACAACTGAAGCAGCAGGGTTAAGCTGGACTGTTCCTGAAGCTTTGTAAATTTGTAGTTACATCGATACACTCAAGAAAGAAGTTGTAGTTACTTCAT
>WEIS01004930.1:0-21554 GCA_013389965.1 Todus mexicanus | reverse complement strand
CTGACAATTCCATGATTCTATGTACCTATCAGGATCAATCTTACCATGGACACCTGTATTTCGCTACAGTGCTGTCGCAATGGCTGGAGATGAAGTCATCTCTGAGTCTGACTGTTATTCTGACAGAGAATAAAATTTAAAGTCCAACACAGCAGGAAAATGCTTGCTTGGTTTTGCCTCAGACATCAGCTCCATTGCCAGCTCTCTGTGTAGCTGAGGGGCCAGACTCAACAGCACAGATGCTTGCTAGCATCATCTCCCCATCACACGCCAGGCTCTCTGTGGTCATGGCACGTGAGAGGAGCTGAAGCAGCACGAAAAGCTGGTGCCCTTCTAGCTTTCCTTACCTGTGGTTGCTGAAGTAGCCATCTAGGTATGGCTGTTGCGTCATGTGCTGTATAGAGCTGCGTGAACCAAGCCAACATAGAGCCTGTAGTATCTGAAATGCTTTGATTGCCTTTACTTATGTTCCGCCTGCTCTAAGGTGGATATTTCATCTTAGCTCATTCAGCACAGTGACAGATGTGTGAAGGTGAGGAACAAGAATGGAACCTGGAAGTGGCACTTTGAGCATGCTCACGCAGGGGGATCCCAGCAGCTGGAGCTGCATCAGGGCACGCTGATGCTGCTGGTACCTACAGATGGAGAAAGAGGTGGAAGGCACAAAGATGGGGGGCAGGCAGTGGTTTGGGAGCTCTGTTTGGTGGCAGTCTGCTGGATTGCATTTTGTACCCATGGCTGCTTTCTCCAACAGAGATTTTGTGTTGGCAAATCTTAGTTTCTTTCAGGTGAAAAGGAAGAGGAAGGATCTGAAGTAATCGCCACAATGAACCTCCCTTGGGTTCAGCATATATGCTGACATTACCTGTTTTTCTTCGCTGCGCTTTAAGATGCAATTATAATCTCGTCCCTGCTGAAATTCATAGCACCTGACATCAGGCATTTCTCAATGGCGTCTTCATAAGGACCTCAGTCTTTGTTTTAAGTTAATGAAAAGAAACAAGAACCTCTAGAGAAGGAGATACATCCCTGCAAACATCCCTGCTGAATCTAAGTTGGGATTAAACAGCTTGTATTTGAATACTACAATATTTTTGCTAATAACATTCTGTTTTTATTTTACACCGTGTGAATATGTTTTCTCAGACTTCTCCAAGAGCCCTTGTGAAGCGACCCTCTGATTTTATCTTGGTTTCAATCCCAAAATTTCTGTTCTGAGAAGTTTTCGCTAAAACAAAATCAGAGCCAGGGTTCCTTTTTAATATTTATATTTTTGTTATAGCTCTGTCACTTCAGTAAAGGCTAGCTCTGGATAAGCCTACACACAAGGGATGCCTTGGTGAGGCAGAGCAGCGAGTGACCCACCAGTTCTTCTCTTGCAGCAGTACCAGTTCGAGTTGCACGGGGAGGCATGAGGCTGAGGCTGGCCATCCTGTTACACCTCAGTAAGTACAGATGTTGCAGTTACTCAGGCCAGCTTTAAAATATTATCGTGTGATTTTCATCCCTCTCCTAGACTTTGTTAGAGTGCTTCTTTTAAGTATGCTACTAAGCCACACGTGACAGTGAGTCTTTATTCCCCACTCTCCTACCTAGGAGCCATGAGCGATGTGAAACCTTTAAGTACAAAGAAAAGATACACATTATAACTGAGCTTGAATCAGGTCCTGAAAGGGGCAATCAATATCTGCTAACACATAATGAACATGGATCTGCATAAATAAAGAAGATCAGGCTAACCAAACTTATGCATTGCTTTATACCTAAGGAGTCAGGTGTCACTCATCATCTGAAATATGGCCTGAAACATAGAATGAAATCTGGCTGTAAAATACTGTATTTTTACTGTCGTAATTTTATTACTGTTTCTAGTGTTCTGTGAGATACTCGTGTATCAATTGTTGGGGTTTTTTAACTGTACTTTTTATAACAAGTTGAGCCAAGTAAAGCTGAACAGATAAAGCCTCCAAGGTACCCATTCCTGTTCAGAGTTTCAGGACAGAACTTGTTTGAAAGAAAAAGCCCTGTAAGGGAAGTCTTAACATAAAGGAGAGAATATTTAAAGTTGTTTTAGGCAAAATAAACAGAAAGATCCTGCCATTATTTAGAGAATTCAGAATTATTTTTTTTAATTATTAATAATCATTCCATGGAGTCTGAATAGAGGGTTCTGAGACCAGATCGAGGGTTCATTGCAAATCACCAGAAAATCTGAGGAACCCCTGATGTCAGTCCTGGTCTCAGTTCTGCCATTATCACTTGGAGATTAACAGAAATCAGCAGAATTAATCCAAATCTGGCGTTGCTCACAGAATCAACTGAAATGCCTGTGATTCTGCGGCATGAGTGCTGGCTATGGATATGCCAGGGTAGGAAACAGTAATAAATTACTGCTCATAGCAGATTGGCATGTTAACAACGGGCTGAGAATTTAAGTTTTAGCATAGATTCGCAATACATACGCTATGTTTTTTATAATGATTGTGCAGCAGGTGTGATGATTACCAAAGCTCTTCAAGATTCTACCAAATGATATTATTATGGACAGGCAAAAGATAATTCAGTTTTCTGCTGAATTTGGGATTTAACTGAATTCGTCTGGAGAATACTACTGGGTATACAAACCAATGGCTTCCCTCTTTGGTATTTTTTTGTGCTCAGTGCTGATAAGACTCCAGCATGCACAGGATGACTGTAATGCTGGGTCCTGCTACCCAGTCATTGGAGACCTCCTCTTGGGTCGCAGCAAGCAATTAACAGCCTCATCAACCTGTGGAATGTACAGCCCTCAGAAGTACTGCATTATAGGCTACTTAGAGGTTGGTTTGTTCTTTTTTTTTTTAATAAACTGAACTTTGCTAGCTAACAATATTCTCATCTGTAAAAGGAATTTGTCCAGACTAGGCAATTTCTGTTGGAGTTGTCTCCAGAGTCATCAGACAGTGTGACATAAGTCTGGTGGAAGGCCATGTCTTATTGCAGCACATGTGGAGAGTTTGGCAGCAAACACCCTTCATGGTGATGTATAGCTTCTCAAGAGAGAGAGCACAGGGATTTCTGAAGGAGCTTTGCTCTGACAGTTCTTTTCCCACTCATGCCTCAGAGATGAAGACCCAGTTTGTGTGTGCATGGGTGCAGGAAGAGCATAGTCCTGCAGGCTGTAGGCACTGCCTTGATGAACTTTTGCTGGAAGACATGTCCCATACAGTGTTGAGAACTGAGACAGCCTGTTAAGACACTCACACCATGTCCTCTCATGTCTTTTGATCTCAAATAAGACTAATGTCGATAGAAACAGAAAGCCATCTCTAGCAGAGGGAAAACTTAATGGTGTAGTCCAGTCTTTGGCTGGGTGGGTGGGTAGGCAGATCCAAAACATGGGTGATCAGAGGGATCCTTCTCACTCCCTGGCTGCACTAATGGAGGCCAAAGTGAGTGCGTGGGAGCCGTGCCAGGCAGAAATGGCAATTTCTCAGTTGTACTTCCTGGAGGACTTGGCCCCACTGAGCTAATAAATTATTGCAAATAGAAATACTTTCACTAAATACCAGCTTAGGCTTGAAGAGGAAGTTACTAAAATGCAACTTAATTTATAAGCAATTGAAAATAGTTACAGTTTATGACCTGGCAAAATGGTGTGGCATATTTGCAGAGTAAAGCTCTGCCATAAGGAGATGTCACCAAGCACTGCTCCGTGTTACATACTGCAACAACAGTTTTCTGCAAAATGTACATACCTTTTTCCTCTTCTGAAACAACCTGAGTCTTGGCAATGCTTGGTAGATGGGCACAAAGAGCCATCTCAGAGACAGCATCTTTCTGGCTCTGAGCTGGATGACTGCATTTTATTTTTGCATTTTAAAAGGCTATCAAAGAGGAATAAAAAAATTAGTATTTTCACTTATCCTTTGCATTATATAAATACACATTCATGAGAAGGAGCAGCTGTTCAGCAATAATCCCTGTGATTTAATGCTGCTTCAGTGTCTCTTGACGCTATGTGACTGTATCCTGAAGAGGGTGAGAACTAGAAATTCTGCTGCTTTGCAGAGCTTGAGAGATAGAGGCTTATGCTCTGGCAATGTGTTCTGCTCTGTCGGCTCACCTTACATGTGTGTGTCACCTATAGTATATCAGAGTCCCTCTCAACCCAGTTCTGTTTCTCACCAGCACATTTTGAATGCTTTGCTGGAGGCAGGCCAGGAAGCTTTGCATCTTGCAAAGCAAAGTTCTTCCTCCCCCGGTTCCCCTCCTGATGACCTGTGTCAGGCATTGCGATGAGAGCAAACCTTACTTGTGAGAGTGTGTGTCAGTCAACACGGCAAACTGCCAAGAGCCAGGACTCAGCTGGGATTGAAAATTCAGATTGGAAAAAAAAATAGAGCTCAGCTGCTTTGTGTTTGAAAAGAAGCACTGCAAATCATTTTCAGTCTTTAATGTGTCTGACTGTTTCTAAATGTAGGTTAAGTGGGTTTTAGCCCTATGGTTGGATTTACTACTTACACATGTTTTGAAAGGAGAAGAAAGAGGACTCAGCGTTGAGGGGAATATAAAGCTGCACATTTCAGAGGCAAGAAGGATCTGCCAGACTTGCCTTATGTGGACACGCATATGCTTGTCCTTTGGGGCACAGAAGGGGCACCTTAAACATAAGTTGACTGAGCATCATATCGTGTGCGCTTATATAGAGCAGAGAGTGGGTGTGTGCAGTCCTGCCAAACGCTTCAATAACCTGAGCTCTCCTTACCAGAGCTTTGTGAAATCGTATGACAGAGCATTTTATTTTTCTGTCTCTTCTTCTAAATCGTATGTTTGTACACTTGTCAAGCGTGGTATAGAATGACTGAACGCCACATATATTTATAGTAGTGTTTAAAACACATGAATTATACCATACCTGTAAATCTGTACCTCTTAGTTTATTTAAATGTGACTAATTGCGAGGTGATTTCATAATACGAAGGTGTGCAAACTATTCCTGATACTTCTCCATAGATCCTGAGCGTGCCAGGTGAGGTGCCTCTCCACCCATCCCATTCTGGGTCTTTTCCAGCCCAGCTCCTGCCACTTATTTCCACTTCTGTTTTCAGCAGCATCCCTGACAGCCTTGGGCACTGAATCTGTGCCTCCACCTTCAGATCCCTCTGGGATGCTGTGTCATCCCCTCTTCTCCCTGCTAGTGTCCCTGCCAGCCAGGCACACATCACCTTCCACTTTGGCTGATCCCTGAGTCCTCAAACTCAGGCTCTGCCCAAATCTTGTAGAGTCTGTCTGCGTACCACAGCTGCCTCTTCCCACCCTGGGCATCCCTTAGCACAGCCAGTGCCATGTGCTTCCCTGTGGCCCTGCCTGCTGCAATCCCAAGCTGCCTGGGCTTGTCCACATGGGTCAGCATGGGTCATCTCCCAGCCCTCCATGTTAACCTTGTCACCTCTCTTTACGCCTCCCACTCAGTCCCCCTCTTATCACCTTAAATAGGAACTCCTTGTCCTTGCTTTCAAAGCCCTTTTGCAGACAAAAGCCTCTCATTCAGCACTGAGATACCGGCTAAGCATTGCCACCTTGGTCTCCTGCTTGTTAGATTTTCAGACAAGACCCTTTCATCCTACTGACATCCTGATTTTCCTCCTTTGCAATGTTTTTAAACTTCTCCATTTTCCCCATTCCTACAAAAGGCACTGATGGTGGTCAAGGTGATGGTGTGACCGCAGACCACCTACTTACATTGTACCTGGATCCAGCCTTGCCTTCCATTTGTACAACATCTGCGCTGCTCCTGCCTGGGTCTCTGAGCTGATAGAAAATGTGCAAAAGAGAGAGGAAAAAATATATAAATTATTTAATGGCTGTTCATCTTTAAGGCTTCTTCAGATCTTGAAAGATCCAGTCCTCCCTTGTATCCCCGCTGCCTTCTCATGGCCGTCTCTTGCTGAAAGTTTCTACAGCCTTTATGAGACATGAATAAAAGATCAACTTTTAGAAAATAAATGCATCCCATGAAACCCTTGCAAAACAAACCCTCCAGCAGCTAAACCCTGAATCAACACCTTGACAAACTTATTTTTTTGCTTTGAGATCCCTTCTCCACAACTGAAAAAGTGTATTTTTAATAGATTTTACCTGAGGCAAACTGAGGCCAACATTTACTATGTACATGTTTTGTTCATATGGGTTTTTTGGGCTTGTCCCTTAGATATGAAAGCTTGAGTGATTAAAAGCACAGGCACCCAAAGCAATATGACAGGTTCCAGTCTTGCCATGGAATAAATACGTGTACATCCATTGGATCTTTAGGGAAGAGACCAAATTCATCCTTTACTATATTCATTTTGTTTTCTAGGCAGAACAGAAGTGCTTTCTCTGTGATTCCAGATACCCATATAATCCCTATATGCAGCACAACAGTCACATGATTGAAAACGTTATCACAACTTTTGAACCCGATAGGAAAAAGAAGTGGTGGCAGTCAGAAAATGGTAAGTACCTTTGAGAAAATGCTACTGCAAAATGTTACTGGGAGATCAATTTACGCAGCTGGCATTCACCACGTTGCCGTCATGAAGAAATGAAGCAAAACTCCATCTAGTCTTTGATTTGGTAACACTGAGTGATTTAGACCTGTTTGTATGTAGCAATATAGGATTTCAGAAACTCTGTTTTACTACAGACAAATTTTAAGCACAGTATCTTCAAGAGCTGGCCAGAGGACCTGCAGATGTGTAGTGACAGAGCATGTAAAACACAAATTTCCACTTAAAAATAAAACAGTGCTTGCAGTGGAAAGTACTAATAATTTAGGAAATTATTAAGTAAAACCTGGCTGTCAACACCCTTATTATCACATGTTAATTTTGTCACAAGCTTCACTGTAGTAGTTCTTCACTGGTATTATAGAATGATAGAATAGCTTGCATGGGAAGGGACCTTTAGAGGTCATCTAATCCAACCCCCCTGCAATGAACAACAGGGACATCTTGAACTAAATCAGGTTGCTCAGAGCCCCATCCAACCTGACCTTGAATGTTTCTAGGAATTGGGCACCTCTCTGGGCAACCTCTGCCAGTGTTCCACCACCCTCATTGTAAAAAAGATGTCTTCTGGATATCGTCTGAATCTACCCTCCTTTAGTTTAAAACCATTAGCCCTTGTCTTGTGGCAACAGGCCCTACTAAAATAGTTTGTCCCCATCTTTCTTATAAGCCCCCTTCAAGCGTTGAAAGGCCGCAACAAGGTCTCCCTGGAGCCTTCTGTTCTCCAGGCTGAAAAACTCCAACTCTCACAACCTATTCTCGTAGGAGAGCTGTCCCAGCCCTCTTACCATTTTTGTGGCTTTCCTCTGAATCCACTCTAATAGTCCGTGTCTTTCTTGTGCTGAGGACTCCAAAGCTCGTTGCAGTACTGCAGGTGGAGTCTCAGAGCAGATGAAAGAGGCAGAATCACCTCCCTCCACCTGCTGGCCACGCTGCTGTGGATCCAGCCCAGGATACAGTTGGCCCTTTGGGCTGTGAGCACAAGTTGCCAACTCACATCCAGATTTCGTCCACCGGGACCCCGAAGTGCTTCTCCACAGGGTTGCTCTCAATCCCCTTGATACTGGGGATTGCCCCAACCTAGGTGCATAACACTGCACTTAGTCTTGCTGGACCTCATGAGGTTCACATGAGTCCACTTCTCAAGCTTCTCCAGGTCCCCCTGGATGCCATTCTGTCCCTCTGGTATATAGACTTCAGCACTCAGCTTGGTGTCATTGACAAACTTGCCGAGGGTGCACTACATCCCACTCTCTGCGTCATTAATGAAGATATTATTCTTAGAGCTTCTCTGTGAAGGTGTGCTAGGAGGAATAGCATTTATTCTTGTTTGAAATACAGGGAATATGTAAAAAAAAAAATAAATATTTGGCTGGTTGGAAATGAAGGCATAGAAAAGTTAAGATAATATGTTACCCCAATATTGGGTATTCAACTGAAAATTCATAAGTCATGTTTTTTTCATGGATTTTAGCAGGAAACTGTCACCAGTTTTGGACACCACTGCCAATGAAGCTGTGAGCCAGCTGGGAGATGATCTTTTCTTGCTCTCCCCATCTTTGTTCTGGAACGAGGTCTCATGCACAACCTGATCAGCAGGAACCCTGGGACGCTGCATACAGATGTGAACAATTGGGCTATCAGCTGAGCTCCTGAAAATCTCTACAGAGAATGTGTGAATTTGGGGGTTTTCCATGCTTGTTGCAGTTTTGGAAGATACCTGGTGCGATAGCTCTGCTCAAGGCAAATTTCAGATCTGGCAGTGTAGAAGGGTTTAACAGATCTATTTAGCATGAAGAAACCCCCATATTTTTGTTGAGTTTCATTTTTTCCTTAGAAATAAGCAAACAATATGGATGGATTTTTTTAAAAAAATCTAACTGGATACAGGAAGACGTAAACCCAAAATCTTAGCATTACCATCACTTACAGTCCGAATGATCTGAACAGGACCTTTAGCCATCCCCTGCAGTGTCAGTGACATGCAGCATTGCCAATGCCAGTGCCAGGAAGGCAGCACATCACATTGCCCCCGAGAGGGCGATCCAGCCACACACTGGGTTTTTGTACAGGGAATGCCCTAAATTTCCTACCTGCTGTGCTGGAAAAGGCATCTTTAAATTCCCCGCAGGAAAGCTATCCCACCAACCCCTCCAATGTGTGCTTTGTGCTCTTCACTTTGTTTTTGTTCTCTTTTCAGGCATTGACCATGTCAGCATTAGATTGGACCTAGAAACTTTATTCCAGTTCAGCCATCTTATCCTGACTTTTAAGGTATATCATTTGCCAGAGCTTTTATGTAATGTTATACACTAATTACTTAACCACAGGAATAAATTGCTTAGAAAGGCAGTGAAAGCTCCATCTGTAGAGGTTTGTAAGAACAGGTTAGATAAACACCTGTCAAGTATGGTTAACTTATAGGTGATCTTGCCTTAGGCAAGGAGGATAGACTGAATAGCTTCCTATTTGTGTGCCCTCTGGTCCCATTTTCTATAAATCTGAGAATTAAAGCTGAAAATAAAATATATTGCAAAATTTAGCCCTAAAAATTTAAGGCATGTCTGAACCGCACTTGCTCTTTCAAATTTAGTTCAGCTTTCTCATGTTTATCCATTATGACCCAGCTGGTTTGTTGGGGTTTTTTTCCTACAAATCCCTACATTGTTATGCTAAACTTTCTTTTAGAAAGTAATATTTTATCTGTATGAGAGGTTGCTCTTCCCTTTTACTAGAGAGTCATTGGATTGAAGAATCTAGCATTTTCAGAGAGTCACATAACCAGCACAGTAGCCCTGTAGTAAGCCTGCGAGCTTACAAACACAGAATTTGAACTGACAGCTGTTGGCATCCCCCTGAACAGTAAAGCCAGTAGAACAACCTCTGAGATATCTTATCAATGCCTGGTTAAGGAATTCTTGAAATTATGTTTCTTGCAGACATTTCGGCCTGCAGCAATGCTGGTTGAGCGCTCCATTGACTTTGGGCAGACCTGGAAACCATTTAGATACTTTGCACAGGACTGTGCAGCTTCTTTTCCCAACATCTCTTCTGGTCCAGCAAAAAGTGTGGGAGATGTCATTTGTGATTCAAGATACTCAGACATCGAGCCCTCCACTGAAGGCGAGGTATTGCCAAATGTCTGTGATTTTGTGAATTCAGATCGTATGTGGCCATTTTTCTGAAGCTGAATTTCTCTTGTCTAAATCCTTCAGATCCACTTACACAGATTCTGAGACATGAGGTGCTATTGACATTACTGAAATAATAAAGACAAACGCTGTATTTTGCCCTCAGTTTCACATCCAAATGAATTCATAACACAAATTGTACAAAACCTTCTAGTACTCTTTCCTGTTTTCCAAATTCACATCAAAGTCTCCCTCATAAAAGATCTTGACTCCCCATCAGCCTCTGCTACTTAAAAGCAGAGGCCTGTCCTTTGATCCCTTTGGTGGGCACTCATCCCATCTCTACTTCACTCTAGGGCATTGCTTTTCCTTCCTGCCGACACATCAATCCACCAAAAAGTCTTTTTGTCTTGCTCAGCCAAGGCTGGGTTGAAAGGGGGAGAGCGCTTGCTGAATCAGGACCACAACCTTGTTCTTTTCTTTTATGGAATCAGTATAGTGGCACTAGTAACTGATAGGTGTCAGGTGACAGTCTTTATATCCAAAAATAATAGCTTCAGTAATCTATAGAGCTATACTAATTTGTTTTGCAGGTTGTTTTAAAGGCTTTGGATCCAAGCTTTGAAATAGAAAATCCATATGTGCCACATATCCAAGGTATGGACAATACAAGTTTTCTTCAGAGATACTTTGCTGCTATTGCTTGTTTTGTACAAGGGAGTCAAAAGCTCAGCTGATGTAAGTCAATGATGTTGGTACCAAAAGATCTTAGGGAGACCTTTGTATTAATAAATAAAATGGGCCAGTCTTGTTCTCTAGCCTTGAGGGCAAATGGTGCTGCTCTGTAGAGCTCATCCACACAGCTAAGTTGTCTTTTCTTCTGGGATCAAGTGACCCACTCCATGCTGCTTTTTGGGAGCAGTCCCAGAGGTTTACTGTATGGGACATAGGTCTCAACCAACGTCAGCTAATTTTCACTGTTTCTTCAGTATGGGGGAATTCTTAGATGACTGATCCAAGCTGATGATTTCATACTGTTCGTTTTTTTAGTGAGTTTGGGCTCTTCATTTCTCCTCTTTCCTTCCAGAGTTCATTACATTGACAAACCTAAGGATCAATTTTACTAAACTCCACACCCTTGGGGATGCTCTGCTTGGAAGAAGGCACAGTGATCCCCTCGAGAAGTACTACTATGCTGTCTATGAGATGGTTGTGCGGGGCAGCTGCTTTTGCAACGGCCATGCTAGCCAGTGTGATCCCATGCAGAATCTGCGGGGAGATGTTTTCCATCAGTCTGGGATGGTGCGTCATTAACACTGTCTCCAAGAAGTCCAATCCCTACCTGGTATTTTAGGGGAAGGAAGAGATGGAAGGAGGGAGAGGAAGAAAGATCTTTGATAATCTTTGGATTGACCATTTGCAACTCCAAGTTGTAAAATGTTTTCAATGCAGCTTCTTCCTTTAAAACCCTGGGCTGGATTGCTCAGAAGCTGTCTCTTTGTTGGCACTAGCACCTGGGACAAGATATGCTGATAATAGCAGCAAAATACCAGAGCTGTAATGGTGCAAATGTAATGCAGTAAGTAGCCTGTGGTGTGTGAAGACTTGAATGGGCACTTGTTGGCCGCATTCCACACTCCAGCTGGGCTCGAGGGCTCTGCAGCGGCAGAGGAGTCATTGGCACAAGGAATAGCTGATAATGCAAAGCTAACCCATGAAAAATGGATACTTAAAAAATTAAGGAACATAATTGCAAATTCTTTCCTTCTGGGAACAAGAGGGGTTTTATTCCTCCTGGAAAATATATATCTGAATATAGAGACATGTAGGGAGAGAGATAGAATTTAAAAGATTGAAGTCTCCTTTGACATCTTTAGAAGTATTTTTTTTCTGAATGTTGCTCAGTGGCTTTAAAACTATTTGGTTAATATTTGCAGGTATTTTCCAGACCTTTTACTCAAATAACTGAGAATTATGTCAGATGAGGGAGCTAAAGAGCTTTGAATTTTCATGATCTTGCTCGCATACCTTGAACAGAAATCCTCTCCTCTCCTCTCCTCTCCTCTCCTCTCCTCTCCCTCTCTTCTCACCACACTGCAGGTCCATGGGAGATGTATCTGTCACCACAACACTGAAGGTTCATCTTGTGAAAGATGTAAAGATTTCTACAATGATGTTCCCTGGAGGCCAGCTGAAGGGGCGCAAGATAATGCTTGCAAACGTAATTCAAACATATTATTATCCTTTTTAATAGCTGGGGGGGTGAGTGTAGCACAATCTCAACCCAATTCATAATGGGATGATGGCAATTTTGGGAGGGAGACTTTTCCTCATCTGGAAAATTAGATGGATTCCTGTGTTTATCGCTGCTGTATTGCCCTACAAGAAGAAGAGCTGTTTCGTGGTCTTATTTTTCATAACGACAAAAAACAATGAAGAGAGGAAAAAGTAAGTAATGCAAAAAAAGATCATTCACTGGTTTGCGTAGGGTCTTTCTTGTGAGTGAAAGAAGAATTTAGACAAGGCTGCATTATTTATTTCCACAATAATGAGTTATGTAGGATATACAAGAATAATATATTAGAATCTGTAACAAATATTCACCTAAATCTTTCTTCTATGGAGCAGTCTTCCCTACTATTTATCAGCCACACTCACTTGCACAGGTACTTTTCCCAGTGTAGGACTCAATTCTGTCGTAAGTCTCTGATGTTCCCCCCCGCCCCAGCTGTAAAGCACAAGGCCCAGGAAGCTGTGATCTTGCTGGGTCGCTGAAATCACACAAGCAACAAGTAACCTGGTGTTAGCAGTAGACAGCAACGGTGGCAAGACCATCATAATAGGAGTCATGGTATGAAGTACCCCGCTGTTTGTTTCGGTTTCAGGGTGTAACTGCAACGGCCACTCTGGCAGATGCCACTTCGACATGGCCGTGTACCAGGCCAGTGGTGGGGTCAGCGGTGGTGTTTGTGAGGACTGTCAGGACAACACCACGGGGCAGCACTGTGAGCAGTGCGAACGTTTCTTTTACCAGGATCCACTCAGAGTCATCTCAGACCCTCAGGCGTGCATCCGTAAGCTTCCCTCTTTTGGTTTCCGTAAGAGTCACTCAAAACAGGGTGGTTCTGGTTCTCTTTGCCCTGAACCCTATGGCAACTCCATGCTTAAATATTCATATGGTTGTAAATGTGTTACCAAACCTATAACATCCAAACTGCCTTATAAAGTAGCTGCGTGACGGCACCTTTGAACTAGCATTGTAAAAAGAGCTGCGTATTCCAACTCACTGATAAACTCAGCTTAGAAATCCAGCAGGGCTATCACCTTTCTTGAACAGCATCAGTCTAAGTATAAATAGCAGTAGTGCTGTTGCTTCTGTGATAGTCTGGGATTACAAAAGAGGTGCAAAATGATGGGAACAGTAATAACTTTTGCTAGATACCTGCCGTATGCAAGGAAAAATAGTCTTTCAGGCATAAAAGCTCTTCTTCTGAAAGACAAGCTAAATTCAGTATTCACACAGGATGGGAAAAATGCTCTGATTGTAGTTTAATTGTAGTAATTGATTGGTGTGAGAAGTCTTTAAGGAGCCAAGGGGTGATTATGCAGTGGAGTGGTGTAGTAGATGTGAGCTGTGCTGTGAGAAGTGGGTAGTGCCTTGGGGAAAAATGGAGTGCATCGTGAAGGCAGTGTCCCATGCTGAATCCATTCTTTCTAGTAAAGAATTCAGCCATGGCCAGCTCAGATCCCCTCTGGGGAAGTGACTCATGTGTGGTATCCCTGCAACTCTACAGCTTTCATGAGAGCATTCCCAAAAGTATGGGGCCTGCTCCTCCCCAGGTACTCTGGAGAGGATAGGGAGCGGATGAATGATGTCTACTTCTACCCAAGGCAAAGGGTGCATTTCTACCAAAGTGAAAACTGTACCACTCCTCTAGAGAAAAAGCAGATATTGGAAACATTCTCATAATGCATTAGCTGTAAAGCGTCCAACACAGGGAGCACAGATGAACATCTCTAATCCTTACAAGAATCCTTAATTTGTGCCTACCAGCAGCTCTGTAATTGCCTTTTCATGCTTATATCTAAATCTGCTTTTTTATGTGTCTTCCTGACCGCGCCTGTAGCCTGCAACTGTGACCTGGAAGGTACATTGCACAATGGCATGTGCGAGAGCCACACGGATTCTGCTCTGGGAATGGTCGCGGGCCGATGCCCTTGCAAGGAGAACGTGGAGGGTGTCCGCTGTGACAAGTGCAGGGCAAACTACTATGGGCTGAGTGGCAGTGACCCTCTGGGCTGCCAACGTATGTAAACCACCGCTTTTTATTCTTCTTTCCAAAGCATTTTTAAGATGTGGAGGTAGTTGAATGCACAGATACACACACTAATGCACCACTTGCTTCACAAAACACCCAGTTGCCTACTCTAATTTAATGTCAATGTAATTTAATGTTCCTGCCTATGTTTAGGGATTTCGGGGCCAAACCGCACAGGACAGATTTGTTTTACCCCTCTCTCCTCCTCCCTTTCCTGCCTCAGGTAGAAGATAAGCAGAGGAAGTAACGAGTAAACAAAGGGGCTTGCACAGAATTGGAAGTTAAGAAAGTGATTTTTACAGAATATGAAAAGATATTAAAGGAAAAGGAGTATACAAAGAGATTGAGGGTGGGGGTATATACAAACACATACAAAACCTGATCTCAGATGGCGATGGATTTTCCCCACAACATGTGGATGCAGGTCCTGCCACCCCTGGGATGCGGTAGCAGCAGACCAGCACTATACGCCTGCAGGAAGGGAAAAGGGGCTGACAGAACTTCCTGCCCCCTTTAAATAGGGGAAGGCAGGAAAAGGAAAGGAATACATGACCCTCTGATCCCACAAGGTCTTAGGGTCACTACTTGTTCCCCTTTTAACACTTAAACCACAACAGTTCCTGATGCAGCACCTGAGACCAAAAANCTGGGGCCTGCAGAGGTAACCGCGCATTTCTCTCCCTGCAGCCTGCAACTGTGATCCCTCTGGCAGTTTGCCCTTCTCCATCTGTGATCCTGCCACAGGAGAGTGCCTTTGCCAGCGGTTCGCCACGGGAAGACGCTGTGAAAAATGTGTTGTATGTACTCAGTTTTTGTTACTACTACTGCATGTGTTTTTAGAAGTCTCCCTTCCTGTTGTCTGCCTTTTCATTGTCAGAAAAACACAGAATTAGTCAAAATTCAAAATAATTTTACAGCTGTATGCTCCTATTTTGCATTGACACATCTTTTTTACTACTTGTAAACATTTGTGTGATCAAATTGTGCTAGGATGAGCACTCCCAGGAAGGAAAAGAAAGGCAAAATCATGTCTTTAGGCAACCTTTGTTGTTTACAGAGCAACTTGCAAAAATGGGTAAATATCTGGCTCTTCTTGCAGTGGCTGAGCACCCATGAATCTGGTAAGAGAAACAATCTCCCATGGTAAAGCACAGGCAGCAGCATCGTTCAGCCAGGGAAATAACTTCTGTTGTGCTTTACATACTTAATTATTTGCCATTAAAAAATCATTCACAGAATCACTGAATGTTAGGGGTTGGAAGGGACCTCAGGAGATCATCTAGTCCAATCCCTCTGCCAAAGCAAGTTTACTTAGATCGGATTGCACAGAATCACATCCGGGCAGGTTTTGAAAGCCTCCAAAGAAGGAGACTCCACAATCTCTCTGGGCAGCCTGTTTCAGGGCTCCATCACCCTCACTTTCTCTTTATCCCAGGTAGGATACTGGGGTCTTGGCAACAGCTTGTATGGCTGTTCTCCATGTGACTGTGATATCGGTGGATCCCAGAATAACTTGTAAGTAAATGTTCTTCAAGTTCTTTCTTGGTTTTAATTTTTATAAACCCTTGGGCTAGATTTTCTTATTAGGCTAATACAGTTTCAATACCAATGGGAAAATAGACTGTAGACATAATCTCATTATATAACAACAGTGTAAAGTTGGGTTGGACTCTTGAAAAGGTATTTGTGATAAGGTGATTTACCTTTTCCCTTTGAAGCCAACTTTGAGTTAGCTTAAGTGAAGATATTTTTAGTATAAAATATAAATAGCATGGCTTGAGAGAACCAGAGACCAGACAGAAATTACAAATAAGTTAGAGGTGACATTTTTTGACTTAGCTTCCTGCATCTGCTTTAAAAGTTAGAAATATCTTCATTTCTTTTCTGACCTACTAGCTCTCACTCAAAATATATAAATTTAGAAGCAAGCTTGGTTTCAGCTGAGCTCCTCCAGAAGTCTGTTGGTCAATGGTCTTCACAACTGCTGTTAGACTTCAGACAGACCTTACACATAGTCCGATGCTGTAGAGCAACTCCTTGTGAGCTGGTAAATCAAAGCTAGTAATCATCTGATGTGTTTTGTAAGTGTGTGTGAAAACTACCATATTGCATCAAATCAAAGGTCCTTCTGATCTCATGTCCAACGTCCAAAATTGCAGGTGACAGATACTTAAGAATAGTGATAGATTCAGTAAGAGACATAGAAATGGATACAAGAAATTGGTGCAGGAATAGATGGTAATAGTTGCTCAGGAGACAAAAGGATCTGTGCCTCAGGTGTAGAATGGACAGAGAAAGACAAAATGTGTCATGTCTCCTAAGTGATGACAAAGTAGCACTGAATAAATCCAGCATTGGCAACAGCAGGTGTGGGTGGTAGGAAGAAATTTAATACGGGAGGCGATCCAACAGTGTAAGGAATGAAGCAAAGATGAAACATGGGTGGAGCTGAGCTGCCCTCATGCTGTGAGGACCCAGCCATGCCTCACTCTGATGTTCTCCCTTTACCAACTCTTACCCTAGGTGCTCACCAAAGGATGGTCAGTGCAAGTGTCTTCCCAACATCGTGAGCCGCCAGTGCAACGAGCCAGCCCCAGGCTACTTCTTTTTACCCCTGGATTATTACATTTATGAAGCTGAGCATGCAAAGCCACTTTCTGGCTCTGCACCCTTGGTACGTAGTTGGCTTTTTAAGTGTTATCCTGAGAGGGGATCTATGTGGTGGTGGCACAGGAGCCAAGGATGAGGAGAGGAGCTCTTGCTCAGGGAGCAGCTGGATCAGCTCTTTAGCAGGAAGATATGAAGCAGGTCCCTTGACCGTCCTCAGTTCATCCTCGTTCTTGATGGACATGACTACCCATAACTCACTGTTGCCAAGGGACAGGCATTACAGCATGGTATGACCTGCAAAGCTGTCCTTGCTGCTCCTCAAGTGCAGGCTGGTCTAGCATGAATTGGAGAAATCAAATTCATTATTTAAATTAGAGGAAAGTGTTTGAGTTGCCAACAGCTATCACTAACTATGATATTTCTGAGAATCTCCAACAGGGAAAGAATCAAATTCCTCTCTGCTCCATTGGACTCATTCCTACTGCCTTATATAATGGCACTGATTGTAGCCCAATTTCCTCAAGAATTTGGCATCCATCTGTAATGTTTTTAGAAAAAATAATTTATTTTTTTCCCCCCCTCAACATTAGGGTAGTTGTTCCCCCGTGCAGACTACAAGTCTGGAATGCATCCCTTCCGCTGCCTATGTTTTTATTAACATTTCTTCTCTGATGAGTTGTCCAGAAGCCATAGAGAAGAAATAATTTTAAAAAAAAAAAAAGTTTATTTGCAGGTCACATCCACAAAAATTTAGCTATAATCACAACCAGTAATCATCCTACAGTCTAATAATTAAATGGAAAACAGATGTCTGGTACATAGCTTATGAGAGGAAGTGCAAGTTAATTTTAAGGGAGCGAGGGAAAAGGGTTTCCAGGAGCTCTTGGGCCATAGTTTTGAGTTTTACTCAGGAGACAGTAGAGCTTGTTTTAAGAATGTGGATTTTCATTTTGCTGCTTACTTACCCTTCAGAAATGTTGAGACAGTGCTGTCACTCTCTCATTACTTCATAGGTTAAACCAAGCACTCTTCCAAGGTGTGACATCTACTTCCAGAAGCAAGGTTATGAATTCACAATCGAAAATGGAATGATTGTGTTAAACAGAAGCAAGAAACGAAGTGTAAGAAAATCTGGACTGGAACAGGTAAATTGGTAACTAAATAGTTGCTTAAGATTACACCAAATACTATAATTTTATTTTGCAACAGAGGGCAAGGAAGTTTCTGAGTACATGGGATTCACAGTCCTAGGCATTATCATCCTGACACAAATGAAATAAATTTTTTTGATAGCCAGTTAGGCCAGACATTTTAGAATTCACACCAGCAGGTTTGCTCTGCTATGTCAAATGCCTCAGATTCAACAAATTGTTTAGAAGAGAAGAGCCCCCATAATAGGAAAAATCTTTTTTGTTGTTGTTGTTTTGATTGCAAGACATTTCCAACATTTTCCAACAAGTTTACCAAGACATTAACATGATATCTACCTCATTTAAATGCTGTTGGCTTTGTAATTTTAAGCATTGGTATTTATTTATTCAGCTTATAAGGAAAAGTTCAGCCATATAAGAAATGAAGCTTAATCTGTTAAGGTTTGCAATGTGAATGCCTGCAAGTGCCCAATATACAGAGATGGATGGATTATTCAAGTCCCTCTCATTGCTGTTGTTGCAAAGCTATGGGAAGTTTTTCTTTATATGTGATCCTAAACATTCTACATTTGGGAGAGTTATTAGATTGACAGTTTCTAGTTTGTTCAGAAAGTGAGGCTTACCAATGACCGAAATAAGTAAACAACAAAAATAAGTAAACAGCAAAAATATTTCTTTTTTCTGAGTTTGTCTTTTGTAATTTGTGTGCGTGTAGTTGAAAATGTCAATGTCTTTGCAGGGTGCAATGCAGTTTGGACAGGACTCAGCTGTGACGGTGGTTTTCAGGCAGCCTACCACTGGTCGGTCTGTCACATGGACAGGACCTGGCTTTGCCCGTGTTCCCAGTGGAGCTGGGCTCAAATTTACCATCAGCAATGTTCCCTTTGCTATGGACTTCAATATCGCGATTCGTTATGAGCCTGAGGTACTTACGGTGTCTTGTGCGTCTTGTGATGTTGTAATAGATGCAGGGTCTATTTTGTCAGTACCAGGATGCAGCACCTTGTCCCACTCTTTATATTAAATATGAAAATTGTTTGCCTTTTCATCCTGATCAACCAAGTAACACGCCCTTCACTGATCCCCTTAACCCTTTCCACTCAAATCTGAAAAAGTAGCATGTTAGTGTTTTCTAAGCATCAGCCAAGACTGCATCTTTTGGAGTTCCTCTTTCGGTACCTTTGCTTGCGCTGGACTTTTGTTCACAAATTAGACACATGAAAAATGCAGTTCCTTTTAGATGGGCGTCCTATGTTTCTAGCTGGCATTTTCTGGGCAGGAAAATGTGTACAGGCAGGAGTGATCTGAGTGGATATTTATCCAGGGCTTTTGCAGACATCCAACTTCCCAGCTGCTCCATATGGGCTCTGACATGTGTGAAAATTGTAGGAAAAAAATAGCTAAAATCTTATTTTTTGCCTGGACAAAATTTTTCAATGATGAAGACATGTCTAGGGAAATCTGTTAACATAAATCTGGTTAAATCCAGGTCTGCACCCGTGTCTACAAAAACACATGCCAGTGTTTTTGTAGTACCAATATTTGTACATGCCTTGCTCTTCCACTTTGCAGCTCGCTGGGACAATCCCACCACTCAAGATCCTCCTGTCTGTTGTATTCTGTCCGCTTATTGTCATTCTGAGGCAAATAAAACTCCCAGTATCTTAAAACATGAGAACAGTTTTGCAGTGGACTGGTTTGATGTAGCTTTTTCCTTCGAAGGATTAAACAGTTGCATTTTTTTGTTATAAAGTCTTTTATGTTTGTTATTTCTTATTATATGTGAGAGGAGGCAGATAATGAGGGTTATCTCTGGGACAACACTGCGCTAAGAAGAGAAACAACTTCAATGACTTTTAACAGAGCTGTTTCCATTTGCACCAGCTGAGATCCCATTTCTGTCTCTTCTTTTCAATTAGCCTTTACAAATACAATGCATTTTTCACAGACAACTTTTTTTTTTTTAGTCCCACAAAGGAACAAGAGAAAATCTGTTTTGTTACGGCAGTGTGCAATCGTTCAGATGGCTTTCATTAACCCTGGCAAAGAGAAAGTGGATTTTTCAGATATGAAAAATGACCATAATTTTTGTCCTTTATAGTTCTTGGAAGACTGGCTAGCAAGTGTTGCCATCCAGCCTGCTGGTATTTTGTCAAGTCAACGCTGCAAAAACAAGGGCCTTTCAGAGGAGCCACGTGTGTTGCCTCTCCCAGCTACAAAGAGGTCTGACTATTCCCATCCTTTCGCCTGTAGATTTTCTGTGTGCAGAGCGATAAATGTGTGGGAAAGTGGGAATATTAGAAACACATATCACACCACAATACTACATAGGTTCTAAGGAAGAGCCTGATGGTCCGATCTTTGGTGTGGCAAAAGTTTGCTCAAGCTAGGAGAACAGTCTGAGATCCTGGTGGGGTTAGTCATTGCTTTGGCAAAGATCCAACTGCATGTATTTCAGTATAGAAAGGAACTATTGACTTTAAAGTTACTGTCCTAGCCTATTTCCGAAACCAGCTTTTCAGCTTGGACCTATGTAAATAACAGAGGAGCCAAGTGGATGTGACCCAAGTCTTGATCAAACAGGGACAGGAAGGGACAAACCCAAACAGGGAATTGCAAACTCCATTGCTTGATGTAGTAAATCCAGCTATTTTCAGTTTAATTTAAACCAGGTTTAAACTGCCCTTGGTGAGTCACCCAGATAGGAGTTATGAAGCTTTCCCAAAGCTTGCAAGCGGTGGGGCTGGAAGTGCTACCTGCAGCAGCAGGGCTCGCTCAGGACTGGAGGCATTAGAAGGCAGGCACAGAGGGGAGAGAGAGCTCACAGAATCCTAGAAACTTGCCTTGTCCTAGTTCCTGGCTATAACTGTGCTTTATTTGTGCTAAACAGGATCGCAATTCTGCAAACTCCAGTGTGCCTGGAGCCAGGAACAGAATATTCTGTGCATGTGCATTTTTCTCAGCCTTCTGCGTCTGACCCAAAGGCAAAATCATTCATCTTGATTGACTCAGTGAGTAGTTCTGTCACAGTTCTCATGAGACTGTATTTATACCAGTGTGTTGTGGGGTTTTTTTTATTTCCACACAGACTTACTAAAAATATTTTAAAATAATTTGTAGTGTGTTTTAATAGAAATTCTGTAAAGTGGGCTTCTGCTTACCTCCACTGGCCCTGTATGTGTATGTTTGTATATGAAAAGACAGAATTGCATCTGTTTTAATTTTCACAGAGCAATACCATAGTAACTCATCAAGTCATACTTGTTGCATGTGTTAATAGCCAGTGTATGTTTCTCTATCTGTCACTCATTTATTATGAGCACGCTCCACATATGCTGACAAGATGCTGTGGTTAGGGATAAAACATTCACACAATTCTTCATCACTTACGTTTTTCTAAAAATCTCTGTAATTTGTCTGAATCTAATTTTTAATATGGATATATTTAAAGATGACATTGGGAAAGTAAAATTCGTTCTGTATTTTCCAGGGAATTGGGTCCAGACATTTCCCAAGTTTCCACTAAGTCAGGATCTGGGTGTTAGTTTTGGGTCTTTGTTTTGAGAAAAATATTTTTAAGTCCGTTCCTCTAATTGCTGCTGTAGAACTGGACCCGACAAGGGCTGGCCATACTTGGACATAGAGCCTTCAGCTGATTATCTTGGTAATACAAGTAAAAAATTTGGCCAGATGCTACTTTTGGAGTCATCAACATGGCATCTCTTAGAAGCAAAACCAGTTCTGAGCGTATATCTGGGGTCTTATTATAATCTGACGTTTTTATAGATGGTTTCTTTTATTTGAAGAACTTGG